>ML780580.1:646344-705442 GCA_009831015.1 Picea engelmannii
GCAATTGTGGGCTGCAATTGCACCTTGATTGGATTTTGTGTGGCTATTGGGAAATATCACCAGCTCTTTTGGGATATGCCCCCTTTACCCCTCATTATAACCAATTATTTCATCCTTCACTAGTTTCTCTTCCAGTGACTTCATACCCCACTGTTGAGTACTATTGGAAGGTCCAGTGCTATTTGAGAGGAAGGATGTTACGTCTTCTAGGACACGAGCATTTGCTTTCTTTTGATTCCCCCATGCGGACAAAACCCACTTACCCATATATATGCTTCTTTTTCAAAAAACATGTTATGTATGATGCACATCTAATTACAGTTTGATTTGGATATATATATTGTATAAACATTCAACGCAAAGGCTCTTGTTTCTATATTACTCTCACCACTCTTTGCTCACATTCACATAGCTAGTCTGACATCATAGGGTTACCACAAAACCCCCGTCGTTCACGACACTTGTTAAACCTCCCTCCTATATTAGGGGGAGTGTCTGGTTGTTCCCACTCATCGACACCTCCCTCACACACTACTATGAGTGCTACTATTTTAGGATCATCTTTGCTTGGTTCTACATTACTTGGGTCCTCTTCCCAAGGTCATCCGTTCACTCACTCTCCTTTACACAGAAGCGGGGGACCCACCTCCTCTCAAGGAGAAAGCACCAACCCACCTAGCCCCCCTCAAGGGTCAGGTTCACAAAAAACTATGGCCAGAGCTAATNGCCTCTCTCAACATACCAGATCTCAGCAAACTCACCAATGATCCTATATTGCATGATCCCACATGGCCTGCAATGCCAACCAAACTACCTTCAGACATACCAAAGTTTGAAGGAAAGGCAAGCGATGAACCTACCAACCATGTCATGACCTTTCACCTATGGTTCTCCTCCAATAGAATTATGGATGATTCCATCAGACTACGATTATTTCAACACACACTCACTGGCCCATCGGCTAAATGGTATGTCGAAGAAAAATCAGGGTCCCACGCAACTTTTGAGTCATTGTACAAAGAATTCTTGACCTTCTTCCAATTACCCATCTGCCACGAAAATGGTCTAGAACTATTTTCTAATTTGAAACAAACCTCAGCCACACACATCGTTGACCACATTCATGAGCGGCATAGGCGACGTAGTTTGTGAAAAGTAGAAACCACCAAGCAACAGTGTCTCGACTGGTTTCTTAGATCACTTGTCTCTCTCCTTGGTAAGGATGTAGCTTCCACCTTCCCTCAATCCGAAGAGGAAGCCATTAGTAAGGCCCAATAGTATGACCTCATCTATGCACTGTCAGGATACTTATACACGGTACTTCATGATCTTCCAAAACCTGTGCCATTTGGCCAAGACAAACCTGGGATGTCTCACTCAGCAGACGGACTGATTGGTGCCACCACTCACCATGGTACACAACCCCAACCACCACTGATGTATGGAACACCTCAATACCCGCCAGCATATGGGGGAACTTCTTATTACCCCCCACCCCCTTATCAACATCCATACCCTGTTACTATACCTCCACCCATCAGTTAACCACCGCCGGCACCTCCCATACATCCACCTATTCCAACAAACAGTGGTACTCCCTCAACCTCATCTTATAGTACTAGTGAAAGAACTATGCCTTCCTATGTACCTTATGGATCGGTACCACCATAGAATCCGTACTTGCCATTTCCTGGTCCTCCACAACCCATGGCTGCCCCACATCCTCATGTGGGGGTGAATTTTGTTCAACCCTCTGTTGTTCAACAATACCAAAATTTTGAATAGTTGAATACAACCAATCCAACCCATCCATCGAACAATGCCAAGAAGAAAGGATGGAACAGGAATAACAACAACCCAGGTCAAGGCGGGAATCAACCCCCATAGCACCAACCCACTGGGGGCAACCAGAACCAAGGGAACCAAAACCCCCAAGGGAGAAATAATAATAAACGCCAAGGGAGGAATAACAATAATGTTAAAACCATATTCCCTTGTGCCCTTTGTGGTGAGTTCGGCCATTACACTCATCATTGGCCCCAGATCGCGGATTTCAAATGGTTGAAAGAATCTGGTAGTCTTCCCCATTCTCTCGCATCGCCAGCCCCTCAGCAGGCACCACAATAATACGTGAAACAACCCCCTCCCGCCATGCTGCAAAATCCTATTCCAGATCAAGGTGTGATAAACACCCAACAGGACACACCGCATCCCCCACCTCCGACGGGACAATACCTCAACCCCAACAATCTAGTAGATCGTATAATTATCCTCACAAGTGAGGAAGAAATCCTTCTGGAAACACGTAACCGTCAGTATCACACACCCGCTGAGTCTCCTCCCATCCCTCCAGAGACAAACCCTACACCGACGAGACCCCCATTGGTGATCCCTTGCCCTTTCGTTGAACCATCGCTTTGCATCCCTCGCATCCCATTGTGTAGGAATGTCCACAACCCACAGGCTAGGGCAGCTCATAACTATAGTTTGGTAGACTACTTAGCGCAATCCCTGACTACCATGTTAGTATTGGAGGTCCTCCAGACTTTCCCTACTCAGCGGAAATCATTACTTTCCACCTTGGGGGTAGTCGACCCTGCAGATACCCGACTCATCACCTTTGATCTTGACAGTGGAGAACCTCGTCTTCCCGCCTTGATCGCTTTTCAAATACCTGTGAAAATATGGAACATCACAGTTCATCAGTGTATCATCGATGAAGGTGCATCTACATGCATTATGTCCAAAATAGTATGGAAGAAGCTTGGTTCCCCCAAAATCATTCCCTCTGCCATCACCTTACGAGCTTATGATGGATGACCATACTCTCATGAAGGGCTCTTCCAAAATGTCCCCATCGAACTCGAGGGCAAGACTAATCTCATCGATATCGAAGTTATCGACGCCCCTCTTGATTATAATATCTTGTTCGGTCGTAGCTACATGTATGCTATGAAGGCAGTGGCATCTTCCATCTTTCGGACAATGATGTTCCCTCACAATGGGAAGATCATTACTATTGACCAAGTCTCACATTATGAGCCTAACCCATCTGCCAACATCGATAACATTCTTCCTCTCATCCACACAAGCCACAATGCATATCCACTCGTTGAGATGGGTCCTGGGATTTTTAAATATCCATCCTTGTTAGGAACATACCATGGAGCACCACCACTCCTTCATCCTGCTAATCAAGTATGCGTCATATCATCTAATGGAACTCACACAGAGGATACCCTTCCTCCTACAGAGGCTTCTATCATCTCTAACATCCCACTCATCACATAACCCCCTCCTCAAGAACCTCCTGCACACTCGTCGACTCCACCAGTCCACAATTCCCCCTCTCCCATAGGACATATTCCAGTTTGGGAGACAGTTCCCCAAGCCATCACTCAAATTCCCTTCTTTTACCCTCCACCAGGTATCAAATCTTTTCAGGTAGCTGCCACCCTCACACTACCTAATATGGTGTTAGCAATCCCAGTTTGGTATTTACACCCACCAGAGATGGTCTCTTGACAATCCCTTCCACTCCAAAAAGAAGGAATCCCCATGATGATTCCCATTCTTACTCCAACCACACCCCCACTCACTAACCCCCCTACCACAGCTAGGGGCAGGAGAAAGAAGAAGGAGCCCACAACACCACTTCCTCCCTGCATCCCACCACCTTGCATGCTATGTGAGAAAGAGGGACACCAAACCAACAACTTTCCATTGCTACTAGAATTACGGAATTTGATCCCACTCAATCACACCCCCCCAACACCCGCCACTACTGCTAGTCCCGCCACTACCACCCCCCTTCCAGTAGTAAAGGGTTGCAGACCAAATACACTTGTGCTATATGTTCAAAGTATGGCCATTATACTCATCATTGCCCAGCACTACCACACTTTAGGAAGACATTAGTTGCAGTATGCCAGAACTTCTAGAGCAATCCCAGTCCTGCTACATCCTCCTCAACAAATATCACTGACATCCTCTATGTCACCACTTCAATAAATGAATGTATGAGATGCCCTTCCTCTCTCTGTGATTCATTAGCTCATTTTACATACCAGTGTCCTATGATCCTTAAATATAGGCAACATCAATTGACCCTTCTTCACTGACCCACAGAGGTGATAATTGACATTACCTCGTCACTAGAGGATCTTCATGTCATTTCTCCCGAACCTGAGGCACTCCCAATGCCTCCATGGTTATTAGATGACGTATCTAAGGATTCACCCCCCAACCCCCCCAACTCTCCTGCTCATTCCCCTACGGACATTTTACACCCAACCACCATAGGTAACCCTCAGTACTTCCATATATGCTTTATGTCGAGTGAACCCTCATCATCTCCTAACAATGTTCCCCCTACTTCTTCACCAGGGGAAACCACACGACCACTGTCACTAATATCACTCCTCATGACCCCTTATATTCCCGTCACTTCCAATGTGACAAAGAAATACTCAAAGAGTTAAACCACCCAAACTCTCCCTAGGATGCGCTACACCATAACGCACTCTTCTTTCCATAGGAAGCCTCCATGCCTCCTAAACAAAACCCCATTTACACAGATGAAACCAAGGATTTTATCCCATCAGGGCCTATCGACTGGTTCAAAAATCCCATTCCTGCCCCTGATGCTTTTGAAGAAGGCAACATGGCCAACATTTCCCCCACCATTAAAATCGACATTTCCTTTAAAAATGGCATCGTCGAGGAAATCACCATTGGAGCTGCTTTCACTCCTCAGGAATTCACCGCATATAAATCCCTCTTCCAAGAATATAGGGATATTTTCACTTGGTCCTACATGGAAATTCCTAGCCTCGATCCCTCTATTGTCAAACATCGCATCGACACCTGGCCTGACATTACACCAGTTTGCCAAAAACAACGACTGCTACACCCATCCAAAGCCGCAGCTATCAAAGCCGAAATTGACAAGTTACGCATTGTCGGGTTCATTTACCCCATCGCCTATACCTCATGTGTTTCCAACCTTGTACCCGTTAACAAAAAATAGGGCACTATCCATGTTTGCACAGACTTTCGCGATCTTAATCATGCATGTACCAAAGATAACTTTCCAATGCCTTTCATCGATCAAATTATCAACGACTGCACTGGCCACGAGGCTCTCTCCTTTATGGATGGATTCTCTGGTTATAATCAAATTCAAATTCACTCCATCGATCAGTATAAAACCACATTTACTACCCCTTGGGGTATTTTTTCATATCGTGTCATGCCTTTCAGCTTAAAAAATGTCGGCGCAACTTTCGAGCGGGCTATGACATACATCTTTCACGATCTGGAAAATATCATCCTCGTCTACTTGGATGACCTCACAACTCGATCCAAGAAACGCACCCAGCATCTTGATGATTTACGAATCATCTTTCAACGGTATCGTCAATACAACATCTGCTTGAATCCTCTCAAGTGTGTGTTCTGTGTCACCGCAGGGCACCTCCTCAACTTTATTGTTTCCCAAAGTGGTATTACCATGGACACCCTCAAAGTCTAAGCTATCACTAAAATTCCACCTACCCAGCATTTATGACAACTTCAGAGTCTACAAGGAAAAGCTAACTTTCTTAGACACTTTGTCCCAAACTATGCCATATGTGCACACGGTTTCCTTCACTTACTACGTCACAACATCCCATTTCATTGGGATGACCATGGCTAATAGTCATTTGACGATATTAAAACAACACTTTCAAATGCACCTTTAATTAGTGCACCTGACTACAATCGCAACTATATCCTCTATGTATCAGCATCAGCTATATCAATAGCCGACGTCCTCGTCCAGCTAAGTGATGACAATCGTGAACATATCATTTATCACTTTAGTAAAAACCTCTCAGGGCCTCCCTTGAAGTACAAACATGAAGAGAAACTTGCTCTTGCAATCGTCCTCGTAGTCCATAAAAAGCGCTATTACATTCTGCTTCGCACAAAAAAGGTCATCGTAGATTCCAACCCTATGCAGTACTTGCTCAGCCGTTGGCAAGTTAATGGCAAATTTGCTCGATGGATCATTATCCTTCAGGAGTACGACTTCGAGTTCTCAACACCTAAGATTAAGAAGGCCCTCGTTCTCGCTGAACTTGTCACGACCCTCCCCTCTGACACCACCAGTGCCCCCGTCAACACCGACTTTCCCGACGAACATCTCTTTTACATCACTTTGGATGATCCTTGGTACGACGACCTCCTCATCTATCTCCACACTCATAAGTTCGGTAACCACCTTTCATGCGATGATCATCGTCGTATTCGCCATCAGGCCCCCCGCTACCTCCTCATCGGAGACATCCTATATCGGCGGGGCGTCGACACCATTATTCGTCGATGCCTGACTATTGATGAGGCCGATAGAGTCTTAAACGACTGCCATAGCAACGCATGTGGGGGCCATCTTTCGGGCATATCCACTGCTCAAAATATTATCCGAGCTGGTTAATTTTGGCCTACCTTGTTTCATGATTTCATTCATGTCGTGAAATGATGTGACCAATGTCAGCTCTATGCCAACAAAGCCCGAGCTCCCCCCGCTCTTCTACACCCTGTCATTACTACCGACCCTTTTTGTAAATGGGACATCGACTTCATGACTTGTAATCCCCCCTCCAACAATGGTCACAAATACATTGTTGTTGTCATTGGTTACTTCACCAAATGGGCAGAAGCTATGCCCACTTTCAACAACACCGTTGACACTGCAACATGTTTTTTCTTTAACCACGTCATATCCCACTTTGGAGTACCCCTCCAACTCATTTTCGATCATGGGAAACACTTCAAGAATGAGATCTTCGTTGAACTCTTGTCTCGGTTAGGATTCTCTCATGATTTTGCCTCACCATATTACCCTCAGTCTAACGGATAGGTCGAAGTAGTTAACAAAGTCCTCAAGACCATGTTATAGTGCATGGTTAATAAACATAAAACCAATTGGCATCATATGTTATTTTCTATGCTATGGGCTTACCAAACAGCTGTGAAAACTGCTACTGGTTTCACACCATTTCATTTAGTCCATGGGGTTGAGGCCACTCTTCCCATCGAGTGCGAAATTCCCACCTTACACACCGCAATTGAGCTATTACCCGACACTTCTCCAATGGAGCAGCGCTTGCTGAACTTGGAGTCTATGGATGAAGATCGTCGATCTTCCTTACAGAACAATGAGGCAGCTAAAAAATGATCCAAGGCTACCTTTGATCGCCATGTCAACCTTCTCTCATTTCGCGAAGGCGACCTCGTCCTGGCTTATGATATCTCTCATGATACCTTTGGCCATGGAAAATTCGAGTCACTCTGGCATGACCCATACATCAGTCAACATTGCCTCACCAAAGGAGCATATATCCTAGCCTCTCCCGAAGGCCTCTCTCTCAAATAACCCGTCAACGGGTTGTATCTCAAGAAATTTTACGCTTAAACGTAGTCATTCTACTTTAGGTTTTTTCTTTTCTAGCATTTTTAATCTTTTTTCCTTCCCTCACATCTAACTATCCTTTGTGCTATTGAAAGATGCTTCCTCCACCAGCCTACCACACCGGTTACGCTGACGGCGCTAGCCGTTGGACACAAAATCTCTCTTTGGTTGCTTGGGCTCTCTACACCCCCTCACATGAAATGCTCCATTTGAGCGGCATATGTTTGGGATCAGCAACCAAAAACCAGGCTGAATACACCATCATCATTGGCCTCCTGGCCAATGCCCAGCATCATCGTATTCGTCACCTTAGCGTCTTCCTCGAATCTCAACTAGTCGTACTCCAGCTCAACAATGTGTACCGCGTCTGTGATCCTTGCCTCTTTCGCAAATACCTATAGGTTAGGATTTTATCTCGACATTTTGATTCCATTACATTTACACATATTCCAAGACAATTGAATCAAATTATAGATAACCTAGCTAATATTGTGTTAGACTGGCATATATCGCATCAAGATACACATACATAAACATATAACACAAACCTGTCACAGCATATATATAGAATAGACATCCTAAAAACATTAACCAAAAACATGTAAACACCACATAGATCTCAAAAAGTATACTCATGTATATATAAAGGTCCACAGTTCCATCCGAATGTTTACATACAAAAAAAATACAAGTATCCACAGGCCCATGTAGCACCTCGGTACAAAATGGGCTCACCAGCCTATATAAAAAAAATATATGTACATCACTGCCTAAGAGCACCACTCACAGTGCCTCTAGAGCACCACCGCCTGCTCCTCCCTCAGGCGGTAGCGGCCCACCACCTCATGCCCCAGGAGGTGGTGGTCCCCCCCCACCGGCCCCTCCTGCCCTGGCGACAGTCGTCCAGTCGTCAACACAGCAGCCACTGCTACACGTCATACTATGGCCCACCATGGTGGCGGCACCCCCACACACTGCTCCAGGAATGCCTCATCCTAGATGCGAGACCATATTCCCTCAAGCACCTCCTATAAAACCATCTCCAGACGATGACATATGTCCTCAAAGTCTGCTCCGACAGTCGCCGAAGGAGTGTGTGATGGCCCAGCACCAGGGTCATCAAACTGGTGCCTCCTCATTGCCCTCTCTAGCTCAGCTGTTTGCACCACGACATCCTCATGCCGACATCTCTCTCCCTGCATCGGTCTCTCTGGCGCTCTCTACATCTCCACCTTGCACCCGCGAGGTGCCACATCTGCACATGCAAAACAAACACCAGATAGTATCATCATCTATATCATATACATAAGGCATGCTATCTCAAAAAACACAAAACATACATATCAACATCATCAACTCAACATACCTCAGTGGTCAAAAACCTCCCCTGGAGGTAGCACCATGTCCGGATCATCCCAGAAGTCAACCCTGGCATAGGGGTACCGTAGTATCACCTGCGGCATTTTCCGCCAGACCTGTGTCACCTCTATAGTGAATAAGTGGCCACCCTCGCCACCACCATGGCACAACAACATGGTCTACCACTGCCTCAGTCGTGGCTCTTGCGCCCCAGGCGCACCCAATAAAATCCTAGGGTGCAGCATCGACACCCTCTCCAGAAACCAGGCCACCAGGATGGACCCGAAGGCAAAATCCCCCATATCCATGGACCGACAGTGGTCCAACTGCCCTACCATCCTTGCATGCAGCGTAAGCCCCCAGGAAAACTGCTCTTCAACCAACACTCTCCCCATCACCAACAACTGGCCCCCACTGATCTACTGAGTCACCAGTGACCCATATACTCTCACAATCATCATTTCTATACAGCGATGTGCCAGGGAATCTATCGACCCAACGCTCACAGTCGTCTCGGACATAAAGTTCTGACCTGAATAGTATCTCTGGCCAACGGTCTCTAGGGTCAGGTCCCTCGGTAGAACCGGCTCCGTCGGTAAGGGCACACCTAGAAATGGGATCCCAGTCAAGAAGTACACATCCTCCACTGTAGTGAAGGGGATCTGCTCTCCTTGCACAAGGAAGCAGTGAATCTCTAGACTCCACATCTGGATCAGGAACTACAGGAGATACTCCTGTGCTCATATCAATAGGCACTCAAAGAACTTTAGCAGCCCACAGGCTGCCAAAGTCGCTCGCACACCTGGCTCCTCAATAGCCACAGTGTCTCGTAGCTGAGACCAATCTCACTCTCGACAACCCACTGGCATCGTGCAAACTGTCCACCTATAGCCACAACAAAGAGTCTTATATCAGCCCACGAGACCATCAACAACATCACAAAAATCAACTTTACACCCGTCAACTTTGCCTCTAAGGCACAGTTGTTTTAACCCACAGGTGCGCACACATGCATTCCTATTCACTACACAGGCACGCACGTATGTGCACCTGTTAGCTTCACAGGCGCGCTCTCAGACACACCTGTTACATACATAGGCGCGCCTGTTACCTATACAGGCGTGCAATAGTGCGTGCCTATCCATGTCACAGCCGCACACAAATGCGCAGTTGTACAGCCGACAGGCGCACACATAGTGTGTGCCTTTAATTCCTACACCAACGCCCCCATGCGCGTCTATCCGGTGGGCAGGCGTGCACGTGTGCATGCCTACTTCTGGATTGCCCATGCACATGGGGCCCACACCCACAAAATCCCTCTATACAACCCTCCGTACAGCCCCTGCCCAAAACATGGAAACCTATTTCTATGCAGGATGATCATACCACTAACCTGAAGCTCGCTAATCGCCAATCGGATGCCTTGTCCTCCTCGAATCACCAAATCTCCTCTGAAAACTGCTTTTCCAGTTACTATTGCAGTAGGTACAAATGAGGTGGTAATGTGGTCCCTATAGCTATATATAGGCATTTTTTCCAAACTTCCACTCACCATTACAAGAGCCCACGGTGTTCATTTCTCGATCCATCTTCAGCCACAGGATCAACATCCCGTCATCTACATCATAGCAGTCCCTGGGCCTCTTTTTATCTTGAGCCCCTGGGGCTCCATTTTTTCATACCCTGGTCAGGTACGCATGCGCATTTTCACACTTATCAAATACATGCTCATATCTTTGATTCTCTTCAGATATTGTTCACGTTGGGTATCTGGTTTTCATATGTGCAGGTACTTGATCATCATACATCAGCACAACCCCTTCAGGTGTATACTCATCACTGGCATGTATTCTTTCCCTCTGTATTGCACTTACATTTCCAGTCACACCCTCTGACATTTGCCTCTAGGATCCCCATTTTTGGCTCTACAGTACCCTCACCTCCATTTGCATTTTCGGTACTGTTACCCAGTAGCATTCTTACCCACATGAGTTGTCCCATTCATAACACCTTTCGACACTTTTGACACTCATGTTGTTTTTTCAAAACCCTTTAGGGATGGGAGTCCTGATAGTCTTTCATCATGTCGCGAATCAACCACATACTCCTTCTCCTCATTTTGCTAGCTTTCCCACATGGAATCCTATATTATCTCTTCACGGTTCTAATTTTTTACTACACCTCCGCAGTATCATGAACCCTCCATTTCATCCACAATCAGTTTGCCCATATGCAAACCTACCTTCATTTTCACCTACCTCATACAAAAACTCACCAATGGGGCCCCCACCCTTCATCAGTTTTTCGAGCAAATTATTCCCTACATGGGCCACCCATATCACACTGGGGCACTCGTTTTTGTATTTGTACATTTCTCCCCAAATTATTCATTATTTATTGTACAAACACCTTTGTTTTCAGTCATTACATTACCTTTTTTTTTTTTTGTCGTCACCTTTGGCGACCTGCTTCCCTCTTTTTGGCCAGCCACAACCCATGTCACCCTTCGTTGGAGCACTACTTATCATCTTCCCTTGACCGACATCATCCACATCTTCAGAGTACCCAAAAGGTCACTTACCTCTTCCCTCTGAATTTTTTCACCTTGTCCTGCCTCTGGCACAACTTATCCCCGGTCTTGTCATCCCCCAGACACTCGACCTCGTTGAACGGTTGCAGCCACTTTTTATCTCACACATACTCCAACCAAGGACAGTCTTGAGTCTTCCCACATATTGACTTCATCCATGTACCTCCTCCACTTCCTCACCTCACCTAGTAGATTTCACGAAGCCATTTTCTTCTGGGAGTCGCGTCCCCCTTTTTGTCAACATCAGCACAGTTTCCAGAAGGGAGACAGTATCTTGATTCTCATTATCCACTTAATGAGAGATATCGAACGACACAGGGTGAAACAACATTGCTCCCTATTGTCATTGACCCCCATAACATTTGACACCAACACTTTCTCATGTTACGGTGGGTCTTACTTTGCGACTATTGCAGTTAGTTCTTTTATTTTTCGAAGATCTCTGAACTTGGCAGGGCTATCAATGCCCACATACTCGCTGCTACTTATTACTGCGATCACTGCCTACTATTCAGAGAATGTTCATTTGTATAATTGTCTTCTGCCTTTATCACAACTTCCCTCGAGGGCGCTGCAGTTGTCTACACCAACACTTCAGTCATCTTTGTTTCAAGAGTTACATGAAACAAGCATGGGGCATGCCCGCATCGTTTGTACATAGTTTTCTATTTTACACACCTCATAGAAGGTCGGGTCCTACCAATTCCTTTTTCCCTCCAACGGATCTCTCTAGATGATCCCACTATTGCTCTCTCTTACAACAACATTCTCAGTAGAAGAAACATTGATGGATTTCAGCTATAGGTATCCTCCTAACCTCATCCATCAAGGGGCATCTGTTATTACTAAAATTTCGTTCGCACATGGTTACAAGAACTCAACATCGTCAAACAGTGATGAAGTCATTCATGGACCTGAATTAATACCACAACATTCAAAAAAGGTCAAAAACTATACAAAGTAGTGAAAAATTGAAGAGCGCTATGCAGACATTAGGCACGCCCACACATGCGCATAACAGGAATGCGGAAATCGCACACAAGCGCACGATGCGTGACTATTATCACGAAAATCCACGCACCTGCTAAATGGCACATTTATGAGAGTGGTCGGCCTCCCACCCACTTATGGTTCAGCTCCTAAGCCGATTTGACCCTAAAATCTGGACTGGATCCAACTGGTGGGCTGGTTAAAGACCTAGGAATGCCCTAAATGGCCTCTTTTCACACTACAAAGCAGTTAAACAATAACCCAAATGAATGCTATAAAAAGACATGGATGCACCTCATTTTCTGAAGGAATTCAAAGTAATGTTATGCTGCCTCTATTGTCTTGAGGACTCCATCCTTGTCAAGACCATATTGGCACCATTACATTGGACAATCCACCTCACCCATTGAGTGGATTTGTAAAGAGTTCTTTCATCATCATTTTCCATTTTTCTTTGTTGTAAGAAGAGCTAGCTAGTGGGGGTCCAAGAGCCCTCCCTTGGAGGAAGAAGGGACTCGTAGTCCCCTTTCTTCTTGTTGCTTTGTTTCACTAATAAATCAGCTTCAAACATTGGTGACATGGGTCTTATGGTTCTTTCTGTTTCTATGTCCCTATGCTCATGAATTTAGTTTTTATTGCATTTCTTAGTTTAATTCTTAATTGTAGTTTTTATTTTCTTTCCCTAAATCTTTTCCTTGCAGCTGTCCTGCTCAACAGACCCAAATGAGCTTGCAAGAACCTCTATTTTTCTCACCAAGGTGACGAAGGAGGCACTACACCCATGTAACTTGGTTCTTAGTGAAGGATAAGAATGCTTGAAACTGAATGTCTCCAATAAAGGGAACGGGGTTATTTTTCCCATCATCTTCCAAAATGAAATTATGGAAGTATAATTCACATAGAAAGTATTGTACCTTCTCTTCCTTCTCTCTAAAACATAAAATGAAGTTAGGGACAGTGGAAAATGTAATTGGATTACCTTCTCTGATGGATTTTACCCATAACAATAGGTAACGTTCCAATGAGAATAGGGTATAATTGGTGGCTAATGATAGTAACAAGATCCTTGGACTTCTGTGTTCTGACGACAACCTCATGTAACATGGAATTTAGAAAAAAAGGTAAATTGATTACTAAAATTTTTTTGAGTGCCGCTAGCAGTTTGAGGTGGCGTGGTTGGATTACATCATATCTCCCATCACAGGTGATATACCTCTAAATTACTCCTTCCAGTTCTTTCCATGGTTCACTGAGTGTGTTGGGGTTAAGCCCCTTTCCTTTTTTATCCAATTCCTCTCCAGGGTCTACGAAGGATTCTATAGCTTCTTTGAGCGTTGTATATCTTCCTATCCACTGAATGCCTGAGTTATGGAGACCTGTAACCTTTGCTACGATTTTCAGAGTAACTAGAATTCGTATCTCTCAAACCATGGAGATTTCTCCTTGCAAATTCTAAAAGAATTCAAGCGTAATGTTCATATCATAGCCTTGCAACCAGTTGAAATACTTCATCCACCCCAGGTGGTTTAGAAATTCTCTGTCCTGCTCAGTTACCTGTAGTAATGTTGGTTCCCTACACACACTTCATCCACCCATCATTCTGTGAGAAAATGAGAATGATTATCATTCTTGGTTGCAGACTTGGTTAGACCATCTTGGAGGAAATATTACCAAAAATAGAAAATATCAGAGAATTAAAAATGTGGGTTTTCCATTTATTGCAATCATTACAATCTTATCAAAAAACATGTCAAACATCCACTCCCCTCATTATTGTATAGGTTGACCTCGACCATTAGCATAGGTGAAAGTAATGAGTGTAGCTATTTCTGGTGAGAGGTAATAATTGCACTGTTTCCGCCAATGGGGAACAATCATGTACAATTTTCAAAAAGCATATTAATGGTAATCATTAAACAATAGTCCGTTTCTCGTGGGAAATTTGAATTTGTTTATACCTATACTCAAAAAAAATTTAAGGATAAATAAACCGAATAAATTAAATCTGTTCATTTTTTAAAATATTCCACATATCATAATGTTGTTACTTTTCTCGAGTTTATTGAATATAACCGAAATGATAGCCCTGTTATTGAGTAAACGAAATCTAGAGACTCACAGAAACTTGGTATTTTTAAGGTAAACTCCCATACCATAGGCAGATCCATTACTACCAGTAGGCATCCATAGCCTTGACAGGGTTGCTTTTAACCCATAGATGAGCCTGTATCCTTAATAAATATTTAAATCATCTTTTCCTAACAAAACCACTATCCTGGTTGGTAGCCAGATGATGATAATGCCACTCACTAGATTGTAACTTATGTGAACAAGCCATCTCGTGATGAGACCCCTTGTCCTTTGTAAAAAACATGTCAAAGTCCATTGACCTGGTATGCTATCCATAGTGGGAATGTCACTTATGTTATTATCCTATGATTGTGGTAGTTTGGCTCGTGATGAGACCCCCTATTCTTTGTGGGAGAAGTTTGTATTTATTTGTTTTCTTCTCTCATTTATTTTTTTAGGACTCTATTAAGGGAGGCTCATCTTCTCCTTAAGAGTAAGGGATGGCGTAAAGAAGTGTAAAGATGCCAAGTAAAAGTGTGATTAAGACTCCTTATTATAATATGAGGGCGAATTATCATTCAAATATATTGTATGAATATAGGGAAAGGAAACGAATTATGGCAGTTACTGGTTATGAACAAGTTTTAAGATATTTCGAAGAAATTAATCCAAAAACAATTTGATAAGGTATGAGAGATAGTCCATGAAATAATGACAGATTGTTATGATGCCAATTAGAAATAGTGTTAGTGAAAATTATTTAGTGAAAGTCGTACCCCAAAGGAATGGCTAGCGTTTTAAAAACAATGACAGAAAGGAACGACAATAAGGAAGAATGCAAAAGGAGCAATAGATACTCCTTTCAAAGGAACAACAAGCACGCGAAGGGAACAATAGTTGTTCCTTTCAAATAAACAACAACGATACTCAAAGGAACAACAATTGCGTGAAGGAACAATAATTGTTCCTTTAAAATGAACAACAATCACAGAAAGGAACAATAGTTGTTCCTTTCAAATGAACGACATTTGTTAATTTTTAACCATCTCAATGCATAATTTTGGAAACTTCCCCATGGAAATATTTTTTCTTTTGTTGAATCTAAGGTTGATTAGTCATCAACTAAATTCATTGAATTATTATGGGTTAGTTTATTTCAGAATTGAGTATGGGATGGTCTGTTGATGTCATGAGTTCATTATGGTTTCCGAATTACTGTTGCGAAGCATGAAATATTATTTTTTTTTTGTGAAAGATAGGGTCTGCATGATAAGATAAAGCAAGAGTGAGGAACAAAAAAGAGTGATAATTGTGTTATCTTCCCTAGTTGTTATTTTCTCAAGTGACTTTCATAAAATGAAAAACAAAGAAAAACTAATAACTCAATTAGATCTAAAAAAAAAAAACTATATACAGTATGTACAAGGTAACATAATTCATCATTTATGGAGTTAGAGTGGCTGGGTTACCTTCCCAGCCAGCCAAAATCTGAACGGTAGGGTCTTTAATTACTTCCTGGTAGAAAGATTCTTTTGAAGGAGGTTGATGGTAAATCTGTAGCTAGTGTCCATTAACCAGAAATGGAGATCTAGACCCGTCAATGGTGCTTAAAGTGACCGTTCCATTATCATGGACATCATCAATTTCATATGGTCCCAGCCACTATGTTTGTAATTTTCCTGGAAAATCCTGGAATCTGGATTCATAGAGAAGTGCCCAATCACCCTTCTTGAATGATTTCTTCTTAATATGCTTGTCGTGCCAGGTCGCTCTCTGTTGTTGAATAAAAACTATGTGCTACATAGCAAATAGGCATGCTTCATCCAACTTGTTCAGGTGTTGTTTATGTTCTTATGTTAGATCCAGTCCAATTTCCTAGACCATCTTTAGGGTATTAATATCAAACTCGATTGGGAATATGGGTTCTTTACCATAGACTAGGTGATAAGGAGAGTAGCCAGTGGTGTTACGCCATGTTGTGCGATAAGCCCGTAAGGCATTTGGGAGCTCAGTAGCCCAATTCTATCGATTTGTTGAGACAGTCTTTATCAGGATTGCCTCCGGGACCTTATTTGTGCTTTCTACTTGCCCGTTTGCTTGTGGGTGGTATGGAGAAGTAACTCTGTTCTTAATATGATAATTTTCCAGGGTGGTGGTGATTCTATGGGCTATAAATTGTGACCCCCCATTAGTGATTACTTCCCTGGGTAGTCCATAGCGTACAAATAATTTGAAAATAAATTTGATGACTACCTCTTCTATTGCATTTGGTAGGGCTTCTACCTCTACCCATTTGGTCATGTAGTCCATTGCCACTAGAATATAGGCCTTTTGATTTGACTTTGGATTGAAGGGGCCAACGAAGTCTAGTGCCCATCTCTCAAATGGTTCTGCAACTACTTGTGCTTTCAATGGAATTTCATCAGCCTGACCTGGTTTTCCCATCTACTGACAACTATTGCAGGTCTGGACGTATTTATTCACATCTCTAAATATTGAGGGCCAATAGTAGCCCATATATAAAAAAAATTGTCTAGTCCTGTGGTCTGCAAAATTCCCACCACAGGGCTCATCATGTCCTGCCTTCAGTATGTCATAGATTTTGTCATCTCGTACACATCTGCGGATCTGGAGATCAACTCCTATGTGGAAGAGATATCCACTGATCCAAGTGAATTGTGCACTATGTTGGATGATCAATTTTCTTTCCCTTGATGATAGATGTGTTGGTAATCTTCCCGTTGCCAGATAATTTTCCACATCAGCGTACCAAGGTGGCTTTGTGGTAATGGAAAACAAATGCTCATCTGGGAATTGATCTTCAACTGTTAAGGAGTCATTTGTTTTGGGTATGCGGGACAGGAAGTCTGGGACAAGATTTTCTCTCCCAAGTTGATCTTTGATGGTGATGTCAAATTCCTGCAATAGTAATAACCACGGAGTGACCCGTCCATTAATAATTGGTTTATTAGCTAGATATCTAATAGTATACTGATCAATATACAGAATAATTGGATAGCCTATTATATAATGACGAAATTTATTGATGGCATGTATAACAACTAAAAATTCTTTTTATGTTACTGTATAATTAAGTTCAGCTAGAGAAATGTTCTTGCTAATGAAATAAATAGCGTAGGGTTTCTTGTCTTCTTCTTGTCCAAGGATAGCGCCTATGGCAATATCTAATGCATTGGTGGAGATGTGAAATGGTATTTTCCAATTTGGTCCCCTCAACACCGGTGTTGTCAAGATCAGCTTCTTGAGAACTGCAAATGTCACATCACACTTGTTAGACCACTGAAACTCCACATTACCAGTCAAAGCATGTAAAGGTGCAACAGTTATTGCAAAATTTTCCATAAATCTATGATAGTATCCAGAAGCACCAAGGAAGCTATGTACCTCAGTTTGTGTGTGTGGTGTAGGTAGATTAAGGATTACCTCTATTTTTGTTGGATCTACTCTAATTCCATCTTCAGAAATATAATTCTCGAGTACCACACATTTTGTCATCATTATATGACATTTTTCATGGCTTAAGAATAACCTGATAGAAATGCACCGTTCTAGTACCTTATCCAGATTATTCAGTTCTTGATCGAAGTCGTTTCCATAAGGAGTGAAATCATCCATGTAAACTTCAAGCCCTTCACTCATCAGATCACTGAATATGATCAGGATGGAACTTTGGAATGTGGCTGGAGCATTACATAGTCCAAAGGGAAATACTTTATATTTATCTTCTGGGGCGATCTAGATCTGATTGTAGCCACTAAAACCATCTAGGAAAGAAAACAATTTATTTCCTTCCAAAGTATCCAGGACCTGATCAATGAAAGGTAAAGGGAAGTGGTCCTTTTGAGTGGCTTTGTTAAGTTCCCTATAGTCAAAACAAATTTTCCATTTCCCATTTTTCTTGGGGACGGTCACTAATGGGGAAACCCATCGGCTATCTGAGATAGGATATATAAAATCTACATCCAAAATATTTTGTAATTCTTCTTTAAAAATATCACTGATATGGGGATTCAATATTCTCTATGGCTTTCAGATAGGTCAGGCATCTTTCTCAATATAAATGTGGCGTGTTCAGAGTTGCGGATCAACACCTTTCATATTAGAATACTCCCAGGCAAATGTTTGTTGGTATTTAGAGAGGACTTGAATTATCTTTTGTTGTTGTTTCTCATCTCATTTGGAATTGATGTTCATAGACCTCCCTGGTGAAATATCAACATATTTGTTGTTATGTACAACTGTAGTTGGGATTTGTTGTTCCATTAAATCTTCCAGCGGGTCTCCATGTGCTTTACAGTCTAGAACAACTTGGAGCATCTGACATGTTGGGTTACCCATGGTGGCTGGGCTATTAATAAACCCACTGATTATGTCATCCTCTAGATAGTTCTTGAGTCTGAGAGCTTCTTCCAATGTGAGAGGGGCTCGTAAATCCTTTTCTGGATATCGTGGTGGTGGCAATTATGGATATATGAAAGTCAGGCTTGGCTTGGCAGGAGGATATAAGATGAGATTCTTTGTGATACCTCCTCTAGCAATTGTCATATTATCGGTTCAAAATCCTATGTACGCATCGGTTGTTGCAAGCCATGGTCTTCCCAATATCAATGGATGCCCTCAAGCCCACTTCTTGGGTTGATGATGAGGAAATCCGTTGGATATTCCCAAGAATCGACTGAGATTGCTATATCATGTAATGTGCCAACTGGTCGAACCACCGATCGATCTGCCAATTGTAACATAGTTGGGGTGTGTTCGAAGGAGTCAAAACCTAGGGTATTGCAAGTTTCCATAGTCAGGATATTGATGGCCACCCCCAAATCAACTAGTGTATTTGGAAAAGAAAAACCCTGGATCTAAACTCTTACTATGGGATTCCCTGGATCTGCATATTTGATTGGTTCTTGTCTGCCAAGAATTAGATTAGACAAGGATCCTACTATGCGAACTATTGATAATGCATTTTTTATTTTCCTAACAGGATTCCTCCCACATAGTTCCCTTATTGTTTTAGCATAAATTGGAATATCTTGTAGGGCTTGCAGAAGTGGAATATTGATATATAATTCTTGAGTTCCCCTACAATGTCGAAGTTGGGATATACGATAGGTTTTTCTATCATAAATCTTTCAAGGAACAAAGGGGAAGGAGTTACAACCTTATCAGGGCCCTATGATTAGATTTTGTTTCCCCTCTGCTTGATTTATTCCATTATTACCTCAGTCGAGGGTGTTATTGCTATTTTTTTTTCATTCTCCTACTCTTGGAAAACGCTATTTTCTTCAGGAGAGATTATATGCCCCGATCTCAAATAGAATTCATTGCACCCTACCGAGATGGTTTCCCCTTCCCCATTCTCCATAATCTGGAAATGTTGAGTCAGTATATTATTAGTATTTGGGTCAGGTTGGGCTGGTAGTTGGGGGCGCAATTGCATTTGAGAGTTTTGGGGTAGTTGGAGTGGATCTTGCAACGTGGGTTGGGTTTGATGGGCCATCATGAGTTGATTTTTTATCCCCATGGGGCGTTGCCAATTCTGGTTCCAATTTGGATTTTGGGTAGTCATGTTGGGCTACTGTGTAGGGTAGGGGTTATTTGAGTTTTTCTCAGATGAGGTGGGGTATTGCGAGTTAGGCTAGGTAGAATTTGTAGTTGGCTAATTCTGCTAGACAGGATTTGCAGCGGGCTAGTTTGGCCAAGTGGGATTTGCAAGTGGGTATTAGTGGGGCTGCTAATTCTGATTAGTAAACGACTAACCCTGCCATGCATTACCAGAATTTTTCTACTGATTATACTGTTCAAAAAAGAAAGAGGAAAGGTCCTGTAGTGTATTTGGAGGTTGGGTCTGCCATTGACGACACTGAGCCATCAGATATAATGGTTATGTCTCTTCTTCTGCTTCTCTGAAGATAGCTTTCAGTCCAGGGAGCGATGGGCATTGTTCTGTGTCGTGATCCTTGGTACAGATAGCGCAAACCCGAACCACATCCAAAGGAAAATCCCTTGGACCATGTTTTCTTCTGCATCTGTGGAAAAATATGGCCAAAGTCTATTTTTCTTCTATTTTTTTTGT
Source organism: Picea engelmannii (assembly GCA_009831015.1). NCBI lineage: Eukaryota > Viridiplantae > Streptophyta > Pinopsida > Pinales > Pinaceae > Picea > Picea engelmannii. The sequence goes on from ML780580.1 coordinate 666,904, forward strand.
TTGGCCTACAATACATCCAATTGTGTAGTCAGAGTGCTCAAAATATCTGTTTTGAAATTTTCTAAGAGATTACCAACTTCATCTTGCATAACACCCCCACTGGTAGTATTTCTATTTCTGGTGAGGGAAGTCTACATTCCTGATCTGGTTCGCGTGCTTCCTGTTATCACTCCAGGAAACTCTCCTAGGTTGTATCTTAGAGATGCCTGGTAACTTACTAATTTCTCAATGCTTTAATCAAATGGATCGAGATGGATGACTCAATCAAATCTCACACACTCTAGACATATATGAATACTTTCAGAAAGATAAGGATTTCAACCAAAGGTGTTCAAAAGGTTTAATGAACAGTGAAAGTATGGAGAATACCTATAATACTAGCAGAAACACATACACAAAGTACATATGCATGGCCAGATAAAATAAGTGAAGTACTTGCAGATTATATGTTTATGGATGTAATGACAAGTTGACAATTATCATACATCAGATAAACAATAAACAATGAAAATAATATTCAGATACAAGTAAGATAAGAGAGAATATGAAAGTCTGAACAGAGATCGCAAAAGAAGCTTATGTCTAATATATATTCATAAAGTCTGAAAAATACAATAGTAGTGGTCCAGTCCCTATAGTTGAACCCCTGAGTTTATAAAATTGATAGGGTTTATAGCCTTTACAATTAGTTTCAGATCCTCAAAAGATGGATCTAATAACCTCTTCTCCTATCTCAAATTTGAATTTGTGAGGTGGCTGGAAAAGATAGAAATTTCTAGAAATATTCTGCTCAAAGATTGACCCATATCTATCAAAACAAAATCATTGTATACAAAATGAAAGAGGTTTCTGTATATTGGTTTGTTGTGAGAAAAAACCTCTCTCAGTTATTTGAGATTCATTTTCATCTTCCCAGGATCTTCATTTCAAAAACATGTGTCAAACAGGGAAATTCTGATATCCGAAAATTAGGTCTTAGAGATGAGTTTGATTATCCCAATATATGACACCTGTAGGAAAAATGAGAGAGTTTATTGTTCTTTAACATGTTATCAATAAAAACCTTAGCCTGTTTCTCAAAATGATTCTCCAGTTGCTCAAAATAATCATTCGAAAATGATGACTTAGCGTAGTAAAAACAACATTTTCTGCACTTTCGGTGGCTTAGAAGCCCTTTTGGGAAAGTGCTTAGCCACATAAACCTGAGTTTTGATTTTTTTGAAGGAAAAACCAAATCAAATGTTTTTCAAACTTTATTACAAACATAAGGCTCTCAAAAATGAACCTTAAAAAATTTAGAAAAGTATTTTTCGATGACTTCCTATCACCTAAATAAACAAATTTGATTGTGTTATTTGAGGAGATAACATCTAGCTCCTTTTGGGGATGAAAACCTCCCTGCGAGGTTTCCAAGAACCTAGTATTTCTAGTCATCTTTAGCATTGGTCATGGAGTCATCTGGCTTATACAACCGATCTTCTGCAAACCTGTAACTTTCCTGTAGCCTTTACCATTGGGCTATGGAGACATTTGGCCTTTAGAACTGATCCCCTACAAACCTGTAGTCTGTATGTAGCCCTCATGTAGCCTTTACAAAAGATATCTAGATCTTGGAAAACTGGATCAAATTTACTTAAAATGGAAAGTCAAAAACAGATTCATGAGAATAAGAAAATATCCTTTTTAATAGGTCAATATCTTATCTAAATGATTTTCATGTCCTTTATAGTCTTCAATAGTTGTAGTAGATCTCCATTGCTTGAGGAAAAATTTGAAATTGCCACCTTGGCAAAACAGGTCATTTTTTACCAAAAATAGACAAGAAAAATGATCTTCTTCATCTCATTGGCACCTCCAAAATTGAAACAAAACCTTAATAATGATGCCCTTAATTATTATCTAACATTAGAAACCATCCTCGATATGTTTGGATCAACAAAAGTCAGATCTGTGCAAAAAGAATACCATTCTTCCCTTCTTTGTGCTTTCAGTGGCTAAAAATCCAGAATTCTAACCCATAAGCCACTGAAAGCTCTGCTTTCAGTGGCTAAGGACAGTTGTGAAAGCACGCCTAAGCCACCGAAAGTTCTATTTTGAAATTAATCTTCAAAATTGCAAAATGCATTTTCTCCCATCTTTCTGATCTTCAAGGATGCTCCTTTGGGCTTTTGAGCAAGGTTCTCTGCCTGTAATGTAAATGAGACAATCCAGGCCAAAATTTGAGATATATGATTGCATATTGTTATCCAACAGAACATTTTTGGGCTTGATGTCTCCATGTATATATTTACAAGGACTGTATTCATGCATATAAGACAAATCAAATGTAGTTCACTTAGCAATTTTATCCCACATGCCCATGACAGAGGTGTAACTGAATGACCTGCTCTAGCATGCAATAAAATTGCCAAGATTTAATTAGGAATAAATTAACATATCTAAAACTTCTCATCAAGTACCTATAATAGGTTTTTTCATTTCTCTATGCTCGTCCCCTGTAGGTTATATTCAGGCAGAAAACCCAATCCTGTAGTTGCCACAAATGAAATGTTGATCCAATGTTTTCCTCTTGACACCTACAAATGTTCAACAACATCTTGTTTATCATATTGGTGTATTTATAAGACAAGACCCTCCATGTTTGCAAAGTTGGCACCTGTATCATGGATCTGTTGAAGCTGAGACACGGTTGGCTAAAACCAATATTGTGAATTAAATTTGCCCACTGTTTCTTTATTCATGACCTGGAATCTCCATCTTACTTCAGAGATCTATGATAATCTATAAACAGAGAAAAATCCTAACCATACTCATGTTACCCAGTCATATATCTCCCAATATCAACAACAACAGGTCATTAATCTTTTTATGATGTCAAATTTTATCGGAAAGAGGCAATACAATGACATCTATAGGTAACCAACATTTTCCCAAAGCAGAGGAGGCGCCCTTCTGTTATTCCTTACTCTGGATCTAGCTACTGGCTTCATCATTTCCTAGACTATCGATTTGTTGAAAGTAAGACACCCAAACCCTTACAGGTTGGCGCATGGATTTATTCACAGCTAGACTCATAACTAAAAAGAATCTCCAACCATGCTTGATGGAGATCTTATTATCTACCTATTCCTACTCTTAACCAGTAGAAACATGCTCATCATGTAACATCATGCTTCCAATAAAGCCATGATAACATTAGACTAATTACAAGAATCCTTTGCATGCAGATAAAATTCAGAGAAAACATCATTATGTGTAGTATAATTTCAACTTGCAATACATACTTACAATCACCATCTACTTTAATTCCAAAAATTGCACAACTGAAGACTTCCATAAAAAACGTCTCCATGTAGATGGTCACTGGATCATAGAAAGAAGAAATAGATTGATAACCAAACACAGTTACCTCTACTTGTTGTTCAAGAATTTCTTCAACCTCTAATATATAGCTTCCATGAACTGGTTCCTGCAAATTTGAAAATAGTTGTGAGTTGATTGGACTACTAATCCCTTCTTTTTTGATATTTTCTTCGTAGGTGATTTCAATTTTTTGTTCATGAGGCGTTATAAACAGAAGAGAAGACCTGAAATATTCATCCAGATTAAACTCATCATATTCAATGTCTTATGCCAGCATGGAATGGTTGATTACAACATGATGTTGTTCCTTTATGGGAAAGAAAAAGGCTCGTTGAAATAAGATTCATAAATGCCATATATTGGCTAACTTCTGCTCAAGTCAACATTATTTGATGTAGAAATATGTTCTTCTCCATTTGCATACTTATCAAAAATAGGTGAACATAAAACTTGTGTATCTTTCAAAGAAAGACAAGCAATCTTCAGATCCTTCTCTCCATTCACAGGTGAAAACATATCATAGGAAACCTCTTGAAAAAGTTCAGAAAAATCTTCTTCTCTAATTGTTTCTTCATGCAAATCAAAGGCAGCAGGTGCAACAGAGATAAGGTCTGATGCATCTACAACTATGTAATTCCCATTATAATCATTTGTATCATGAAGATATTCCTTAACAACATAATTTTCATCTTGACAAACAGAAGAAAAGACCACTTCATGTTGAACATGCTTTTCAAATTCATCACAACAATCTTCAAAGAGTCTTTTAGTTGGAAATTCATCTTTACAGAAAAAATGGAAAGCATAATGAAAACTTGCCAATGAGTGAATGCTTGAATCTGGAAGAGATCTGCACCAATCAAGGGCTTCTCCCTTCAAAGAATATCTGAAAAGCTTGATCTTGACATCTTCATGCACAATTTGATGTTCATGAACAAACTCATGGAAATCTAGCAGATATTCAGCCGGAACCTCCCAATCTACTCCTTTAAATGTAGGAAGAATACCTTCCCATTCATCTCTACTAGCTAAAGGATTAGGGAAACCAACAATCTTGGAAAACTCACAGAAGGCATACCTTTTCACTAAGATCTTATTCATTTCATACCAGTGGAGTCGCCAATGGATTTCTGAACAATGGAGTCGCCACTGAATTTGTCCTTCATGGAGTTGCCAGATAGATGATTACAACTGAAAATATGTCCATACTTTGTCTATCATCAAATATGGATCTTTTCGTCTCCCAAGGAAGTTGAGCTTCAAACTCCTTTCCCCGACAATGACACCAATTTGTTATCACTCCAGGAAACTCTCCTAGGTTGTATCTCAGAGATGCCAGGTAACTTACTAATTTCTCAATGTTTTAATCAAATGGATTGAGATGGATGACTCAATCAAATCTCACACACTCTATACATACATGAATACTTTTATAAAGATAAGGACTTCAACCAAAGGTGTTCAGAAGGTTTAATAAACAGTGAAAGTATGGAGAATACCTATAATACTAGCAGAAACATATACACAAAGTACATATGAATGGCCAGATAAAATAAGTGAAGTACTTGCATATTATATGTTTATGGATGGAATGACAAATTGACAGTTATCATACATCATATAAACAATAAACAACAAAAATAATATTAAGATACAAGTAAGATAAGAGAGAATATGAAAGTCTGAACAGAGATGGAAAAATAAGCTTATGTCTAATATATATTCATAAAGTTTGAAGAATACAATAGTAGTGGTCTAGTCCCCATAGTTGAACCCCTGAGTCTATAAAATTGATAGGCTTCATATCCTTTACAATCATTTTCAAATCCTCAAAAGATGGATCTGATAACCTCTTCTCCTATCTCAAATTTGAATTTGTGAGGTGGCTGGAAAAGACAGAAATTTCTGGAAATATGTTGCTCAAATATTGACCCATATATATCAAACCAAAACCATTGTGTACAAAATGAAAGAGGTTTCTATATATTTGTTTTTTTGGAGAAAAAACCTCTCTCAGTTCTTTGATATTCATTTTTATTTTCCCTGGATCTGCATTTCAAAAACATGTGTCAAACAGGGAAATTCTGAGATCTGAAAATTAGGTCTTAGAGACGAATTCGATTCTCCCAATATATGACACCTGTAGGAAAAATGAGAGATTTTATTTTTCTTTGACATGTTAGAAACAACAACCTCCACCCTTTTCTCAAAATGATTCTCCAGTCGCTCAGAATCATCATTTGCAAATGATGACTCAGCGTAGTAAAAACAACCTTTTTTGCACTTTTGATGGCTTAGAAGCCCTTTTGGGAAAGCGCTTAGCCACTGAAACCTGAGTTTTGATTTTTTTGAAGGAAAAAACAAATAAAATGTTTTTCAAACTTTATTACAAACATAAGGATCTCAAAAATGAACCTTAAAAAATTTAGAAAAGTATTTTTCGATGACTTCCTATCACCTAAATAAACAAATTTGACTGTGTTATTTGAGGAGATAACACTTCCTCATGAGCACCAGATACACAATTGAATTATGTTATCATAAGTTTCTTGATAAATGCCACCCTTCCCCATTAGATTCAATGTTTCTACCCATTCATTCTTCATACCTTTAATCAGAGTTTCTTTAAGTACTTCACCTGGTAATGTACCATAGGGTGATCTTTGTAAATTATACTGAAATCTCTCAACATATTCTTCTAATGATTCATTTTCTTTTGCAGTCATTTGAAAGATTTCATCTTTTAGGTCTTTGGTTCTACAATAATCCTGATATTTTTTCAATAAGGCATGTTTCATCTCATCCCATGAGTTTATAGTTCTGACCCCTAATCCCATAAACCAGCGTAGAGATACTCCTTTCAAAGTGGAGGCAAACAGTTTTAATTTTTGGGGTTCAGAGGTGTAATCATACCCTCTACATATGACATCAAACTTGAATAAGAATGCTTTCGAGTCTTCTAAGATCAATCCATGGAAGGTTGACAGGTTTTGTAGGGGGATTTTCTTCATGGGGGCATTGGCAATTGGATCAACTATCGGATATTCCAATGTGGAAGTATGGGGACGTCGTTGATTTGGTTCTGCCATTTGATAAAAAATGTGCCAAAAATCTTTAGGAATTTCTTGATTTGGGTGTTCTATTCGAGGTGGTTGATTATTTGATCCTCTAGGGAATTTGGTTGCACTCCCTCTATCTGGGATTTCAGGTATGCCTTCTTCTTTCACAAGAGATTTAGGATCAGGGGGTGGTGATGGGTCTGCCTTGGCAACCCCACTAGTTTCTCCTTCTCCTTCCTCCAGATTACAAGAATTTCCCTCTTCTAAAGGGTTTAGAGGTGGAAGATCTATGTTCTAAAATCTTTGCTCAGTCCCTTTAGTTTTGTTGTGAATATCAGTGTGGGTTGTATTTGGTGAGACTGCTACGTGAGGGATTTGGGTATATCCTTTCCTAGGTCCAACCGAAGCTTGAGATTCAGATTTTTGGATGATGTCTTCTATGAAATTGCTTCTCCCAGGGAGCACCGAGCCTTGGGATTTGGTAATTTTTGGTGGGGGTTTTGGTTTTTCAAGATCTTTCTTCTTAGTCATACACACTTCACGCAAAAAGAAATTCAAAAATAAACACCTATGCAACCTCTTAATGCATCAACTGGAGGTAGGATTTGGCATAAGAATCTTACTTATTGCCTACGTAGGTTCTTACCTTCTATCTTCAATACCTCATCCTCCAGAGACACAATCTATACTACCTTTGACATTCTCCCCGACAACGGCACCAAAATTTTGGACTCTAAATATGTCCTAAGAACAGCCTTAGTTTAACATTAATTTATCGACCCGAGGATTTTTCTTTTATCTCAAGAACATCAACAAAGTTTATGCAGATAGCTTGTAGAGGCTAAAATCCCATAGCTAAAGAAAACCTAAGTTTCTCCACAATCAAGTTTCTCAAATGTTCATTTAAAGAATCTAAGACTAAGATCTTATTTAACAGAATTGAAATGTGATTACTAACATGCTGTGAATGAAAAGGAACTAGCTAATTTGATGAATTCATTTAACTAGGAAGCAATGATTGAATCTAAGTAAAAGACTTGTAGAATTAACTATTAATTATGAATCAAATTGTTGGAAAGGAAATAGCAAATTACTCCAATGGGAAGAAACAACAATTGTAATCTAATCAAAAGGGACAACAAATATAACTGAACGGAAAGGAACAACAATTGCAACTTTAACTGAAAGGAACGACAAATGTAATCTATTTGAAAGGAACAACAAATGTGAATCTAAGTAAAAGGAACAATGCATATGAAAATGTGAGGAACTATCAAGCAGAAAACTATAGTAATGGAAGTTGGAATCAACAATCATTAACACTCAAAGAAATGTCTATGTTATGTATGCAAAACAATATGAAATCATTAACACACTTATGCATTCATCTTAACTATTGTGAAAGAGAATTGAATCGCAAAATAGAAATCAGATTGAAACAATTACAGCTAAAACAATAGCTCCTTTAGACTGGACCCTTGGTCCTTAGAAGCACTGCTACTAAAAACTCAGTATGTAGAAATGGTGAAAATGATCAAATCTTTTATTAACTTCATAGTTGGTGCATCATTCACAAAAATTGCTTGTGCAGAGTAACTCTAAGTCTGAATACTTGAACGCAATTCTTAGATTGTATTTTAGGATATATTATCCTCTATATATATAATCATCTGAGTAAATCAAGCCATCCTGAGGATCGAAAGATCCTCAGGATTGCTTTACTATTATAAAGTTACAATATAGAAAATCAAATCATCTTTAAAATTGTTTTGCACCAAAAGTCCTTAACTTCCAATAGCTCGCGCATCTTCAAGATCTCCTTTGTTATTTTGGTTTTGACAATATTTATCCAATCCTGTAACAAAATCAAACAATTCCAATCATATTTTAGAATCTATTCAACATAAATTCAATAATATCACTAGAAGACATATTAATCATTTTCTATCCTATTTATCCCTAATTAACAGAAAAGTCAATCAAGATTGTATCATGAACTGTGGGAATAAGGAGGATATTTGTACCTTTTTCATAACCCAACAGGCTGTATTCTCCACCTTCCTTTAATACAATGTAACAATACATTTCTTCCATATAAAAGTGTCTTTACTTTTATTGTATAACTCCTTGATCTTATACATAGAATTCATTGGAATATATATATTTTTGTTCTCTATATTTGTTGGTTTGTGCTTCTTAAACAGGTTCACCATCCCGCAAATCCAAATATGGAGCGAAAAGGATGACACTGGCGAGGATCAAGCGTCATTTAAAAGGTATGTCATTTTTCCCTCTCTGAATTAGTTTATATGACAATGAAGTCTACGGTTAAGTTTGTATGCTACCTTGTTTTGTTCTAGCTTCCTGTTGAAGTTAGGGCGATTAGTTTGTGTCCGCACTTACCGATTTTTTGATAACAGAGAGGGATCCCAACTATGCTTATATGAAAAATTGTATTTACCACTCCCTAGCACAAGATTATATATTTGTCTGATGGATTTGGAAAGTTATCCTCAAAACCTATTCCAAATCCCTACACTTTAAGCTAATGTAGGTTCACTACCAGATAATATAAAAGTGTCTGGTCAATTTTATAAGCACTTCATTTTAGGGTTGTTTTTTACTTAAGGGTGTGAAAGTGAAACTTATGATGTTTTAGACTTGACTCCAAAATAATGAAAAATAATGAGATACACATCTTTTTCTTCAATGAATCTTACATACGAGATGGAGAAGAGGTTCAACTTTCTTCAACAAAAACACCCAATTCCTGAATGAAATTTTCTAATTGCAATCTACTACACTACCCAAAAGAAAGAATGCAACTATCTTCTTTGTTTGATTCTAATATATAAAGAAATAAAATGATCATCCTTTAATGCTCCACTACTTTCAATCGAAATGAAAGAGTCAAATGCAGATACAAAAGATAGGAGAAAAAATAATTTCAAACAAAGCATGCACTCACAGGATAACGGGAACTAAAATAAACAAGTATGATAACTCACTCAATCAAGAACTTGGCAATCGGAAAGCATTCAAGGAATAAAAGAAATTTCAGAGAAGAATCCTAAAAATGATAAGGAGAAAGAGAAATCACTCAACTATCTTGAAAAAATGAGTAGCAAGAAAGAGTAATCAAATATTAAGCATAAAGTCTCAAATAGTTCAAAGAGGAAATATTTGAAAAGTAACTTAAGACCAACAAACCTTTGCATACCTTTTCAATCATTCAGATAACCAAAAACTTTGCAATACCCAAATGAAACCAAGAAGAACAAGGCAAATCAATCTCACAATTTGGAAAAGGTTGCAAGATCAAACAAGACAATGAAAGAAGTGATAATAACCAAATCCTCAACCCAAACAAAGTCCCAAGCAAAAGTACAAACTCTGGGAAAAATACCTCCAACAAAGGGTTGAGCAAAACAGGGCAAATTCTCCTAGATCTTCTCAAAACAAGAGAATAGTGTTCCCTGAAACAAAGAGACAGAGTGCTATAGCACTCCCTAAGAGACCAAAGTGGAGTTTTGATCAGATAACCAACGCTGTAATAACCACTTTTGGGGAGGGCTACTCCTGTAGATGCTTTAAAATGAGCTTAAAAAAGAAAAACATCAACAGAGATTGGCTTTGTAATTATGATTATTGCTTGATGAAGCAGGGGGAAGAGGGAAGGCTCAGAAAAAATCAACCATACAATATCAAACAAGGAACAGGTTCAGACGATATAAGAAAAGACAAGTCAATGTCCTTCCTCAGTGGAGTCGCCAATTTCTGTTATGGAATAATTCCCCTGCGGACATGAGAATTCACCCCTGGATTCTGGACCCCTAATACCAAGACATAAAAACACAAATGGACACTAACATCCCTTTGATTTATGTTTAACTAATCAGAAAGAGAGAGAGGGAGAAAAAGTGTGATGCACCTTGTTTTTAATTTGTCCTCGCTACTTCCAATCTGAGTTCGTTCTCCAAACTCTTTATCACGACTTGACACCTGCAATGCAATGGATAACAAAGAGAAACAAATATCTCCTACTCTAAAATATTAGATTAAACAAATCCATCTACAAAGATTGAAAGAAAAATAGGCAAGCACATGCAATAATACACAAGATTGAAGGGAATAGGCCAAGTATATTGATGAGAACTTTAAATAGATACTTACAATCATGGATGATGTTGCAACAAATTCTCCAAGTCCTCCTCATCTAGACCTTGCACGATTATCTCAATATCATAATTTTGATATCCAAAATATTCCTCCTCTTCTCCATGGAAAGCCCTCATTATATAGGATTTGGAGGCTTAACCACTATGGAGAAGATCACTCATTAGATCCACTAAAATGGGATCTCCAAGATTTTTAGGGAGAAAATATCTCTCCAGGATTTTAGGGAGAAAATATCTCTCAAAGATTTTAAGGAGGAAATATCTCTCAAGATCCACCAGATTAGGATTTTGGTTTGAGAAAATATCTCAACCATCCATGAGATTTTCAACCTCTCCTTGAAAATAGGAAACTAAATTTGAGGTGGATTCTTACACTAAATTAATTTCCTTTTATGAATATTAATAAATCATTCATGTGCACATAGTATTTTGACTTTCATATAATATATTTATCCTCCACATTGACTAGGGATTGTGAAAAATGTTCTTTAATGGTGTCAGTGTATGACATATGTGACACTTTCATGACACTTGTGACACTTAGGATGAGGTACTTAAGTGTGGCATTTTGGTGTGTAACACATCCTTAATTTTGGATTTGTGAGAAACAAAGTTGATCACTGCATATATTCCAAAGAAGAAGGTGGGTGTTTCATATATGTAGCTTTGTATGTTGATGAGATGTTGATGATTGGAAACAAAATGGATGCAATAAAGGAGGTGAAGAAGCAATTATCTTCCAAATTCGACATGAAATATATCAGTGCAACTAACTTCATTCTGGGAATGGATATTAAGAGAGATCGAGCAACTATAAAGATCTGGTTGAACCACACGAATTATATTGAAATAGTTTTGAAATGTTTCAACATGTAGGATTGCAAACCGATGAAGGTGCCAATTCCTATGGGAGCAAGGATAATTGTTGAATAGTGTCCAAAGACACAAGAAGAAATAGAGGACATGGAACCTGTTCCCTATAAAAAAATTGTTTGTAGTCTAATGTATGTGATAGTCTATACTCAACCAGACATTGCCTATGAAGTGGGAGTTTTGAGAAGATACATGTCGACACCTGGGAAGGAGCATTGAAAAACTATCAAGACAATATTCAACTATTTGTGTGGCACAAAATATTATGCTATATTATACCAAGGAAAACCTTGAGGTGACAGTGAATTAAATGTGCATGGCTTTGTCGATGCTGACTGGGTTGGAGCTCTGGATCGACGGAGTTCGACCAGTGGATATGTGTTCAAAATGTTTGGTGGATAAATAAACTAGATGAGTAAGCGACTAGAGGTCATAGCCTTGTCAACAATAGAAGTTGAATACATGGAAGCCACTCATGGAAGCAAAGAAGCAGTATGGCTGCAAAGGTTGTGTTCATGAATCAAGTTTGAGTAGAGAGTTATGAAGATAAGTTGCGATAGCCAAAGCACAATATTTCTGGAAAAGAACCTAGCTTATCATTCGAAGACTAAGATCACTGATGTACAATACCATTTCATGAGAGACATGGTGGAAAGAAACAAGGTGCTTTTGGAGAAAGAAGACATGTTGGAAAACATAGAAGACTCATTGACCAAGTCTATGAGTGTTATGAATTTCGCTTGGTGCATAGAGGCAATGGGCATTGTTTCTCTGATTCTATGAACAAAATTTAAGGAAACTCTTGGTTTCAACAAAGAAGACAAGAAGTCGAAGAATGTTGAGTTGTTATATTATTTGTAGTGAAAGTCGAGGTAGATAGACTGATAGTCAAAGTTGAAGGTCGAGGTGGTTCAACTAGGTAAAGAAAACTTCAAGGTGAATTGACAATAAGTCGAAGGTCAAGGTTAGTTGACCAGGTAAAGTTGAAGTCAAAGGTCAAGGAGGTTCAACATGGTAAAGGAATCAACAACAAGTTGAAGAGGTCAGATGAAAAGAGGTCGATAGGAAGGTGTGTGGCAACCGACTGAAGATCGAATGAAGGTTGACTGGTAGTTGACGGCTAATACAACTTGGTAGTCGACTATAAAAAAAAAATGAGATTCGTGAAATTTGTAGGCGATGATCTTCATGGATCTGTAACCATTTTTTTGTGCCATTTGTTTAGAGTTTTTCCTACTATAAATCCTATAAAGAGGCGTGTTGTAATGTTGTAAAATCTAATCGTAAGATAGAAAATATTTAGAGAAATATTTAGATGTAGGTTGTTGTTCATGTAGATGTAAGTCGAATTGGCTACAGGGTTGTTCTTGCATAAGCAAGAGAGTATGATGTCGATTATGTCTTAGTTGTGGACCAAGATTAGACATGTAACCTTTTATTATGAATGAATAAGATAACAAGAGAGAAGAACGCTCAAGGAATGTTGGTTTTCTCGGTTTGGGTTTCCAGGGTAAAATCTATGTGTATTGTGTGATTGTTGTGTCATTTAATTCTTGATTAAATCTTTCTTCCTCTCTTCTGTTAGGTTTAGTGTGGAAGTGTGTCTCATTTCCTAACATTATCTAGCTGAGCTATTCCATACCCTACAACACTAAGAGATATGTCATCACCAACAAATATTTTCTTGGTGTTACATTCATTAAGAGCAGAAAATATAGCTTTATCCTTGGCCATATGATAAGATTCTCCATAATTGATAAACCACTCATCAGAAGAAGATGTAGAAGTTGCATTGAAGGAGAAAACATAAGTAGAAAGTGTATGTCCATGAGAAGAAGAAGAAGAAGAATCAATATTGATATTGTGCTTCTTCATTGTTGCTTCTAAGGATTCCTTCTTTTTAAAACATTTAAACTCCACATGACCATCTTCACCTTTGTCACCATTATGAGCATAAGTTGGCGGAGAGGGTTTGAGACCCTTGTTTTTCTTGTTTTTGTGGTGATGATTTTGCTTCTTTGGATTCTTGGATTTATCTTTCTGTAATGGCACTAAGGATTTTTTGGATGTACCTGTAATGCTAATTGATCCAATATGCACAACCTTATCTTGCTCTCGAATCAGAGCATCGCAAAAGGAATCAAGAGAGGGTTCTTTATAAGCACTCCCTAGATATTCTATGGTGGCATAAAAGGTATATACAAAAATAGAGTATGCACTACCAAGCTTGGAAAGAATAACATATATGCATTGATCTTCCTTCATATCTAGTTTGCAATTTATACATAAAAGTATAAGTGTTTTGAACTTAGATAAAAAAATTCAATGTAAGGAAAATCATTGGGATTTAAAGTCATTAACTGATTTTCTAACTAGTGGGCTCGAATAATATTATATTTACCAAAAAAAACTTGAATATTTTCCCAAGCTTCATCGGGGGAATTAAGTCCTTGAAGGTGAAACCTTAAATCATGAGAGAAGGACATTCAAATTAGTCCATGTGTTTCATCACTCCTATTATCCCATTTGAATTTATTTTCATCATCAATGGGTTCTAGTTTTTTTCACAAGGTAATTCAGTACAATCATTTACTTCTTAGTACATCCTGCATATGAGATTTCCATGAGAAGTAGTTGGTGATGGTAAGAAAAATATCACTAGGAGAAGTTATATTAAAATATGTAGAGAATGTTGACTTAAAGGCTAAAACTACTTATCTAGATGGAAAGCTTTTGAAAAAATAGGTTTTAAGAAAAACAACATTGAAAACATTCTTCATATTTGAAAGTTATACCCTTTTCAAAAAAGGCATAAACAGTACCCAAAGAGCCACGTGGTGGTATTCGTCCTTATCTAACTTTTCCTATAAGATCACTTTTAAATTATTTACATTGTGACATCATTGGATCTTCCATGTTTATAGTGTTAGGAATATGAGTGTGTAGGTTTTCACAATTAGTCATGATGTGCTTGAGCTTTCTAGAGATAAACTATTTATGAAATGTCCAATGTTTTGAGTGCACACTCCACCCATCATTAGGGACAAGTAAAGCTAAAATAATAGAAAAGAGCATTGGGGTAAGATTTATAAGGTAACAAAATTAATGATAACCATTGTGAAATATGAGGCCATTATGAATATGTCAAATATAGACATGTTGACCCGTTGTGATATGGCTAGAAGGGTAAATGACCCTGGGATAGAGATCCACTTAGTTATTTGGAATTCCTCGGCCCTTACTAAGTCACAAGTTATTGGTATATTTGACTTGTAGGTTGTTGGATATACTATTGGGTTATAGTGACAATAAGCTTGATCTCAAACCTAACCCAAATCAAACCTACCATTGACCGATTCCCATAATTTAAAAAAAAAAAATGTCAAATAAAAAATAATTTTACATATCTTTTTCTACTATCCATCAAAACCGTTATAACCAATTAATATTTATTATTTTTTAGAGGTTGAAAACCCTAATGCTTGTCAATTTTCCTTCATTTGTCTTTGAAGTTCTTACAATGCAGGCTGGTTCCTCTTCTTGGTTGGCGTTAAAATTAGTTTAATGTTTTTCAATTATCATGATGTCTTTTTTATTATATTCTTGGTTTAATAATTATAACCACAATTATTGTAGAAGGAAATTCCAATCGTTACTTTTCTTAGTCAAATACACACATGAGCGTGATGATTCCTTTGCCTTTTTAACATTTAAAATAAATAATACACATAAGCGTGATGATTCCTTTGTCCTTTTTCATATTTAAAATAAATAATTTATTTATATTTTATAATGATGATATTTTTATAATAAATAATTTATTTATATTTTTTAATGATCTTAGTAGTTATCATATAATTGTATAATGAATTTGACGCAATTAAGCAAAATATAAAAAGCTGGAAATAGGGACTCAAACAAACAGATGTTGACGCATTATTTTAATAATAAAATCACAACATAAATTGAAAGCAAATTTGTCATTACAAATAAATTTCATCAGAAAATTTAAAACACATCTCTCCATATAATTTACTAAAAAGATTTCATAACACATGTAATCCACCAAAAAGATTTTGGGATATGGGAAAGTTGAGTATGGATACTGACTTGTTTTCCATTATAAATCTTAACACAAAAAATATAGTGGTAAGATGTGCTTATAACAACTTTTATTGTATAAAAATTATGATGTTTTATCTTTATTAGATGGTAAATCAACTTAATATATTTTTTATTCTTCATAAATTTTTATTTTGGTTTTCCATATGTTAAGTTGGGTGATTTATGCTTCCTCGGTGATTTTTTAAAAGAGTTGTCTAAGTTATGATATTGTATATTATTTTATTGTTATGATATTGTATATTATTTTATTGGTTAATAGATCATTAAAATTTGATATTAAAATAGATTAAAAAAGAAAAAAACATATTTATTAAGTTGGAAATTTCATAACAAATACAATTTTAATTTAATAGTAATTATTAAGTTGCACATATAAAAGTCAATGATGGTTATGTGCAATTTTTAATTAATAAAATTATATAAAAATATAATA
This sequence comes from Picea engelmannii, assembly GCA_009831015.1. Lineage (NCBI taxonomy): Eukaryota > Viridiplantae > Streptophyta > Pinopsida > Pinales > Pinaceae > Picea > Picea engelmannii. The sequence goes on from ML780580.1 coordinate 682,935, forward strand.
AATATCTTTAAAATATTAAATAAGAAATATTTTATATTATTAATACTTGGATTATTTATTTATGATATGGACTATCAATAATAATAATAATAATAATAATAATCATCAAATTTTAAGGAATTTTTCTCTCGAGAACTTTCACTACTAAAGTCTGCTATCATTTATATACTATACTTTCATTAATTATAATTTGTATTTCTATTATATTAATAATAAATTATATATTATTGATGATGATGATGATGATGATGATGATTAATGTCCGCTAAGATCGAATTGGTCTATCCGACCTTAAGAGAGTAAGTGATTACTAGTGATACTTTAGAATTTTGTTTTTGTGCTCAAAAAGCATTAAGAAAAGCTTTCCAAGATCACCATACTTTTGTTGAGTTAAGAGGTTAGGAAGGTTGGTAGTGTGACAAATATTTTAAAAATGAGATCTAATATGGGTATAGGCTGGACAATCTAATAGAAAGTGCTTTTCATATTCAACCTTCTTAGTGTCACAAAGGTGACACACTCTTTCATCCCATGGTGTTTTAGGAATTGACCAACGCCCAGTTTCACTATGGAGCTCATGAGAATTTGTTCTTATCTTGGCAATGCTTATTTTTTTCTTTACACTTGGCAAAACAGATAGATAATTTTGATCTGCTAGATTAGGGTTGATTACATCCTTATAATACCTTAATTTTCCTTTTTCCTCTAACTCTTTATCACACCACATTTTCTCCTTAAGTTTTGATTTGATGGTTTTTTTAATAGTATCTTTATTTCTTTATTCTGCAAAATGGTGTCTTCCATGATTCCCCAATATTTTAGCTAAGATCAGGCATCTTTATGCCATCCTCGCTTGAGTTGATGGTGGTTATGACTTGATTTTGAAGCAATTTTAGGAAGCCTCTTGTCTTCCATTTTATTTAACTTGTTCTTATACCTTAAGTATCTAGTCATAGTGATCAAAATCTGGACCAGGGGTTAAAATTTAGCTCAAAAATCAAAGTTCTCGGAATTGTCTCAAAACGAACGGGTGTGTAGCCCTCATTGTCACGAACCCAACACAACTCGTTTGGGTTCAAACGGACGTCGGATGAGTGAGTTATTGCGTTCTGTTCGAATCGTCAAATAGGTAAAAAAATTGTGTTGACTGTACAGTTCGTATAGCTGACGTGGCAGAGGCCGTATGATGATGTGGCATGTTCGTATGATGATGTGGTATATGGTGACATGGTATTCAGTTATTGGTAGATGTGAACGAATCAATTTGTGACACGTGGCATCATTTTGGCAAGTGGTTTGGTGCCACGTGGCCCAATCGTGGGCTGGCACGTGGCACCCTGTTATTGGTTTGGTTGTTTGTTCAAAAGTTATGGAGTCTGTGGGGATCAAACCCCGAACCTCCCCCACCGTGGCATAGCCTTTGTAAAGTCCGCGCTGCCAACATACCACACTGTATTGCTTGTTATATGAATGGTTTAATATATATTTAAAATGGATTTGTTTTATGGTTGGCGCAGGGGTCCGCCCCAACCCCTGGTCGCACAACCCATATCCATATGACCATACAGTGGGATCCATGACCACTATTGTCACGCACAAATTTTGGATTTGGTTTAAAACGATTAGCCCGCGGTTGTATTTTCAATCCATATGACCTTGCCTCATTTGTGCGCGAGAGTTTAAACGGTTTAACCACGTGCCCGATACATGGTGTTTAATCATTGGCTTAAAAACTCAGCCCTTTTTGTTTGAGCGCGTGGTCACATGGTGATCCTTATGACCATGGCCTTGGTGGTTAGGGTCTAGGTGTGCCCATAACCATCCTATAGTTTCGATCATTTTACGGTTGCGCATTGGTGCTAGATTTTAGCACGAGTTTGAGAGTATGTTCTAGGTTGGCCACACATAGGTGCATTTTGGCGAACTAAAGACAACAAGCTTGAAGGAAGAAAATGGCAGGAGGCCTATCTTCTTCATTTTTTGGCCAAATGAGGTGTCGAAAAAGCCCAGCCAGAGGTTTTTGGATTTTCTGAATCCATTGGCACTGTTTTCAAAGCCATTTGAAGACTTCTTTTGCAGGTTTTTCACCATTAAAGTTTCAGAGAGCTCTAGGGAGCTTGAAGCCCTCATTGATTGAGGTCATGCTCAAATGAGCACAAGTTTGTTTTATGTGACTAAATAGTCATTTTTGGATAATTATTATTCTCTGAACACATGGGGATAGGTTTCAGAGGCTTTTGAGGACTTTTACATGTGTTTTTTCCACAAGGAAGCTCAGGGAAGCTCAAGGCCACATGTAGAAGAGGTCATGCCCAGATGAGCCATGATCTGTTTTCATAGTTCTATTAGTCATTTTTGGGGTTTTTATGTATTTTGAACCCAATTGTACAATCATTATTTCCATTGGAGTTGAGAAACAGCTTGTAAAAGAATCTTTGACAAATTAATCCCAAAGAGCCAAGTCCATTGATGGAGGCTCAAGGAGATGTAGCCCAGAGAGGGGTGAACTCCTTTATCATCTTGTTCTCGTTATGAGTGTTTGTTGGTTATTATTTGTTGCAAGTTATTTGTGCTATTGTATATATTAAAAACAACATAATTAATCTTACAAAGATCTCACTCATGAACATGTAAAAGAAGATGCATAAACTTGGCACATAATCTATCTTGCATATTTTAACACATTGAACAAGGTCGTGTAAGGTTTTATTTTAATGAAGTAGAGGGTGCTTGCATAGCATAACAAGTCAGCCCACTATTTTCAGATCAGGTGGTATCAAAGGATAGTTTGTTTTTGCTCATGTGATTGCCATTGATAGCTAGAGTTTTAGCTATTGGTATTTGTGCAAGTTTTGTGTTGAAGTTTGATATCTTGCAAGCATGGAGGAAGCTTCAAACATTGATAGTTCTTATACATCTTCATTATCCAAGTTCTTTGAAAAAGAGATGTTGAAGGAGTTTTCAACCATGAGAGATATGGTACAAGAGTTGTGGGAAGATAGAGAAGAGAGGATTGCTCTTGAAGAGCAGTTGATGGCCATGAAGGAGGAGAAGCACCGGCTTCTTGAAAAGTTGTATGAGATGGAGACTCAACTCCATGAGTAAAATGAAACCCTTACCAAGTACATGTATGAACATGAGGTATGTAATGTTAGTTTATCTTCAAATTCCTCTCAAGATGAATGCTTTGGTGTTTATGAAAATCACACAAGAGGAATAGGGTCCAAGTTATTGTTAAAAATGGGCTATGAAGGTAGAGGATTAGGAAAGCATGCACAAGGCATTGTTGAGCCTATTGTTGTTGAAGAGAGACCCAAGTATTGTGGTCTTGGATATGAACGGAAAGATGGAGAAAATTCCAAAGTTGAGGAGACAAGGGAAACAGTTCCAAGAACAAATTTTGTTTCAAGTTCACCTCCTCAAGAAAGCTATAAAGGTGAAAGTTCAAGAAATTTTGTTGCAATTTCAACCTCTCTAGCATGTAAAGCATGTGTTCAATATGAATGCAAATGTGTGAAACGAAAGAGTTCTGACATCGATGAGGACAAGAACATTGTTGTTGGTCTTCAAAGGAGAGCTTGTAACTCTTCAAGTTCACCTCCTCAAAGAGGCGATAAAGGTGAATGTTCATAGTATAATTCTGACAATCATTCAATTTCTTTTGATTATGTTAAGCATGATAAATTAGCATGTAAAAATGGAAGAAAAAGTCCATTTACATATTGTGTTTTATATAACCATCATATTTCAAAATGTTGGAAAAGATTGACCACTTTCAAGAAACTTTCCAAGCAAAGACAACTTGAAAAGAGGATGCAAAATATTTGCACTCATTGTCAGAAGCGGGGTCATCTCATTGACCAATGTTGGACATTGCATCCAACCACTCATCCACAGCACAAGAATCAGATGGATAAAGAGATTGGCAAGAATGGAAGAGGAGATTCCGTCATTGATGTGAGTCAAGATGATTCACAAGAGGATGATTTTCAACAAAAGAGATCACCATTGAGTTGACTTGGTAAGAAATGGTTGAATGTCTTGAGCAAGTAAGGCTTGCATTTTTCTGTTGTAGATGCACATTTCAGCCTTATGTATGCATTTATGGAGAGTATGACAAGTTACAGTAGTTTATCACAACTTGTATGATGCAGGTTGCATGTGAATGCAATTCATTTGAAGGCATTCTTGTTTGTTGCACAACTTCGCCAAGAGGATGTAAAAGAGGGGTATGATGTTCACTTGTTACAGCCATATATATTTTTCATATTCAGCTCTTATGTACCCACATGTTTCGGGTTTATTTACTTATGTTTGTACTAGAAGGAGAGTTGAAGATTTATGCACATACATGTGTTTTTGTGTGTGTGTAAATAGTGAACTGGTGATAGTTCATCATGAATGACTCATGATTGTAACATGATTGTGTATCATGAATGTCGAATTGTTAGTTTGGGAAGGTCAATATGTTTCAAATGAGTCTCGACTTGTGTCGATGTTGTCTTGACGACTATGTTGTGTCGATGTTGTCTTGACAACTATGTTGTGTCGATCATGTTTTTCGGCTTATGTTTAGTCGATGGTGTTTGTTAGTTTGTAAGTTGATTTTGAGTACACCAAGATGCAAGAAAACACCATGTGCTTTGATGAAGTACAAGATGTGACCGTTTTCTTGAAGAGAAAAAGACTTTGTTGGCATCATTTTCAGTCTTGTATAAATTTGTTTTCAAGATTGATGGTTTTCTTGGTTTGTGACAAGATGTCGTAGGGAAGTTTTTTTGTAGCCATTGTAGAGTGGATTGTTGATGTCAAAGAGTTCATAGGAGGGACTTGATTCTCAATGGGAAGGTTGGGAGTCTTCCAAGAAAAAAGAGAACAATGGGTTAGCAGTAGCTAGAGAATAGTGGTTGAGGGACATAGCCAGTTGCAATGCAAGGCGTGTCAAGGTATCCAGGTGATTGTCAAAAAGACTTTTCAAGTAGAATCATTTGATAGAACTTGGAAGCAGAAGAGTATTGAATCTCAGGTAGATCATTATAAGCTTTTGTGGGTCCAAAAGCCTTTCAGTGGGAAGGCATGATCAGAATATGGACCAGGGGTTAAAATTTAGCTCAAAAATAAAAGTTCTTGGAATTACCTCAAAACAAATAGGTGTGTAGCCCTCGTCGTCACGAACCCAATGCAACTCGTTTGGGTTCAAGTGGACGTCAAATGAGTGAGATATCGCGTTCTGTTCGAATCGTCAAACAAGCAAAAAAATTGCATTGACTATACAGTCCGTACAACTGACGTGGTAGAGGTTGTACGATGATGTGGCATGTATGTACGATGACATGGCATATGGTGATGTGGCATTTGATTATTAGCAGATGTGGACAAATCAATTTGTGATACGTGGCATCATTTTGGCAAGTGGTTTGGTGCCACGTGGCCCAGTCGTGGGCTACCACATGCCACGTTGTTATTGGTTTGGTTGTTTGTTTAAAAGTTATGGAGTCCATGGGGATCGAACCTCGGACCTCCCCCATCGTGGCATAGCCTTTGCAAAGTTCGCGTTGCCAACGTACCACACTGTATTGCTTGTTATATGAATGGTTTAATATATATTTAAAATGGATTTGTTTTATGGTTGGCATGGGGGTCCAGGTTGGGGATTAGCCCCAACCCCCAGTCACACAACCCATATCCATATGACCATATAGTGGGAGCCACGACCACCGTTGGTGCACGCGAATTTTGGATTTGGTTTGAAACGGTTAGCTTGCGGTTGTATTGTCAATCCATATGACCTTGCCTCATTTGTGCGTGGGAGTTTAAACGGTTTAACCATGTGCCCGATACGTGGTGTTTAATCATTGGTTTAAAAACTCATCCCTTTTTGTTTGAGTGCGTGGTCACATGGTGACCCTTATGACCACGGCCTTGGCAATTAGGGGCTAGGCGCACCCATAATCATCCTCCAGTTTCGCCCATTTTACGGTTGCGCATCGGTGCTAGGTTTTAGCACGAGTTTGAGAGCGTGTTCTAGGTTGGCCACACAGAGGTGCGTTTTGGCGAACCAGAGACAACAAGCTTAAAGGAAGAAAATGGCAGGAGGCCTATCTTCTTCATTTTTTGGCCAAATGAGGTGCCGAAAAAGCCCAGCTAGGGGTTTTTGGACGTTCTGAATCCATTGGCACTGTTTGAAAATCCATTTGAAGACTTATTTTGTAGGTTTTTCACCATTGAAGTTTCAAAGAGCTCTAGGGATCTTGAAGCCCTCATTGATGGAGGTCATGCTTAGATGAGCACAAGTTTGTTTTCTGTGACTAAATAGTCATTTTTGGGTAATCGTTATGCTATGAACACATTGGGATAGGTTTCAGAGGATTTTGAGGACTTTTACAGGGTTTGTTTTCCACAAGGAAGCTCAGGGAAGCTCAAGGCCACATGTAGAAGAGGTCATGCTCAGATGAGCCAAGATCCATTTTCAGAGTTCTATTAGTCATTTTTGGGGTTTTTATGTATTATGAACACAATGGTACATTCAGTATTTCCATTGGAGTTGAGAAGCATCTTTTAAAATAATCTTTGACAAATTAATCCCAAAGAGTCAAGTCCATTAATGAAGGCTCAAGGAGATGTAGCCCAGAGAGGGTGAACTCCTTTATCATCATGTTCTTGTTGTGAGTGTTTGCTGGTTATTATTTGTTGAAATTTATTTTTGTTGTTGTATTTATGAAAAACAACATAATTAATCTTACAAAGATCTCACTCGTGAACATGTAAAAGAAGATGCATAAACTTGGCACATAATCTATCTTGCATATTTTAACACATTGAGAAAGGTCCTGTAAAGTTTTATTTTAATGAAGTAGAGGGTGCTTGCATAGCATAAAAAGTCAGCCCACTATTTTTAGATCACATAGCCATGCTCTCATTGAGGGAGAGGCTTGTTTCTAAGAGGAGGATGGGATAGGGCGTATTTCCTTTAATTTTTAGATTATAGGTTATACAATTCTTTTGTATTTGCTCTATCTTTCTCTAGGATTCACGAAAGATACTACAACCCTAGACTTCACATCCATAAAGAATAATAGGTGTAACAAAAGTCTCAAAGAGGAGTTTCTTCTTATCCCAACTCCAAAGATCAGCTGATTTACAATTGTTTTCAAGCCCAAAATAAACTTTCCATCCCCCAATAATCCTTTTTTCAATGCTATAATTCCAATTGAGCTTGTGGTGAATATCAATTCCAAAATATTTTTATGAAGTAACTTCCTCCAAGTTTTTGTTGTCATATACGAAGGTATCATAAGGGATCTTATTGGATTTAATAATCATGACCTTAGTCTTATATTGGAGCAAAAATCCTTGGGCATTCTTAGTTGGTTTTCAAGATCATGCGGACTCCTTTCCATAAGAACGATATCATCGGCATAAAGAAGAATATTGATGACTATACCAATGAGAGTAGGGCCGAAACAACCTTATTTTTCCTAGCAGTCTTCTAACTTGTCAATGTATATGCCAAAAAGGGTAGGGGACAAGGGACAACCTTGTTTGACTCTGATATTACAGTAAATATCTTTTGACAAGCCCTGATTGTTTTTAAACTTAGCAATTACGTTCTCATACATCCTTATTGGAGCAACCCTCAACTCGAGAGACACTTTTATATCTTCCAACCTATTCCAAAGGTTTTTCCTAGGAACCATGTCAAAATATTTTCTAAAGTCAACAAAACAACAAAAAAGATTGGTTTTAGTATTGCAGATTTCATCTGCAATGATCCTAAAGGTAACAAGATGGTCAAAAGTTGAATGATATCTCCTAAACTTGGCCTGACCTTTATCTCTTTTATTGTGACTTTCTAGCCAAAGGATAATCTTCTTTTCCAAAATAATTCCATAAAGCTTGGCTAAAATTGGGCCAATCATAATGGTCCTATAATTAGAGGGAATGTTTCTATCCCCATTTTTTAAAATAAAAAAAATGAGGCTTTGTGTCCAGGGTTTAGGGAAGCCATTCTTGACTTCTAAATTGAAGATCTTGTGTATGTGAGGGATAAGGATTGGCCGTCTAATTTTAATTTTTTTAGCTTGGTAGCATTTAATGCCCTTAGCTTTCCCATTTGCAAGCTGCTTAACCCCGAACTCTATGTCATCTAAAGAAAAAACTTCTTCCTTTGTAGGGGCAATAGGAATGGTGTCCATGGCATTAGGGAACTCATAAATACTTTTAAGGTAGGAATTCCAGTCCCTTAAGGGAATCCTATTTTTTTCTTTAGTATTGCATTTTAAAATTTGGCTCCAAAACTTCTTAGGATCCATATTATATAGTTGTGAAAGTTTTTCTTGCCTTTTATTCATATATTACATTTTTTTCCTTTTAATTAGGGCTTTGTACGTATTGATCTTATCGAGATTTAAGGACTCATTAGAAGCATCCCTAATGGATTTCCTAGAAATTTTACATTCTTTATAATACCAAGGGTTGGTCATTCTATTATTTTTTTTATAAGACACCTCGAAACAGAACTTGTTAATGGAAGTGGAAAGGGTAGCTGTAAAATTATGATAGAGTTCTTCAATGTTGTTTTTATAAGTTAGGAGATTTAATTTACTATTTAAATCCTTTAAGAAAATGTCAAATTTACTTTTGTCAAAGCGTAAATTCCTTTGATTATCATAATTCTCTTTAACGACACTCTTATGCATGGAAAAGTTTAGAGTTAGGGTTAAAGGTTTATGATCAGAGTCAAGTTCATGGTCATTTAAAAGGTCAAAAGTTTCTATTTGGTTGGAAACTAGGATATCATATATCACATAATATACAACACTACTACCTAGCCCACGAATACAAGTCATCTAGTTGGAGTTTGGCCACTTCATTACTCCATTGTAAATTATTAGGTATTTAGATCTATAGAGCTTGACCAACTCAATACCAAACAAATTCTCAATTAGGTATTCAAAGCTTATTTTGTAGCTATTAGATAAAACAAGGTCCTCATCTATCCATAAAGGATTATGGTTGGAGTCATTACTTAAAAGAGTATCTTGTTTAGTTGCAGTCCTAGCATTAATGTCTCCTAGCAGGAGGATATTACCTTCACTTTTCAAACTATAAATATCTTGTTCTAAATTATTATAGTGACAATTGTTATCTAGATTGGTTTTCTTATAAATAGTAGAATTAACAGGTGCAAAATAAAAAATTGCTATATACATCTTCTTAGCATTGGTGTCTGAAATTTCTATCCAAATGTACTGATTGAGAGGGTCAATCTTATGAAGTTGAATGTGACAAGAAATGCTCTTTATAATATAACAATTTATGCCTCCTATCCCTCTACTGTGGGACTTTTTGTTCCATGTCGACCACAAGACAAATCCTTCTATGTTAGGGACCTTAGACTACTCATGCTCCCAAGTTTCAACTAGACGGATAATATCAATATCACTTAGAATCCAACTTATCATAGGACCTTTGCACCATGGAAATCCACGTCAATTCCAAAAAAGGATCCCGAGTATCCCAAGTTCCTATTTATTATTATCCTTCTCATATCTATCCCTAACAATAGATTTTTGATTTCTAATTATTGCCCATTTCCCTTGTTTCCTGGATTCTTTTACCTTTTGAACTTCCTTCCTTAATTTAGCTTGGTCTTTAGGAATGAGGTCTTCATTTATAAATATTCCTTACCTTTTTAAGCTTGAAGATTTACTAAGTATGTTATATTTATGGTCATTACAACTTACTTTGACACATATCAACCTATATTTGTGATCAATTATTTTTCCTAGCCTCTTTGCTTCTATGAGGTAAGTTGTATCAATTTGTGATTTATTATTTAATTCTTATTTTACTATTTTTAGCATATCCTCCTCTTGTTGTTCTCTTATAACAAAAATTATGAGGTTCAAGGCTCTTTTGTTACACTCATGGTCCGGTTCGATTAGCTTATTAATTTCTTCTTTGATGGGTTTGATATCAAAATTGTTTTCCATATTACTAAGGGTCAAATTGTTGGTTAGTTTTTCTTCTAGCTCTTTAATCTTATCTCTCAAGTTGTGATTTTATTCAACCCCTCCTTCTTGGGTTGATTGTTTCCATTTATTGAATCCTATCCTTCATTGTTTGCAATTCACTCTTGAACCCTAAGAATCTATCCTCTATTTGAGTTTGAATGACATCTTTAATTTTTTTTATCAATCATTTCCTCTAGCTCTATTTGGAGTTTTATGTCTCTTTCTTCACTCCTTTTTTCTAATGTTTCTAACTATATTTTTGTTTTGGCATATCTCTCTTCTCTCCTTTTTTCTACTAGTTCCATATAAACGTAAAGGATCTCTAGGGTGATTTTTGGGGGGCCTCCCCCTCTTAGGTTGAGTTTTTGGAATAGGTGGTTGGTGCTCATATTGAAAAGAAGAGAAAAAAAACTCAACAATTATTATTTTGGATTGACTTTATCTCTCAAATCAACTTTTACTTATGAAACTTAAAATAAAAAATAAATAAAATATATTTAAATCTCTTTACATTGATAGATTATAAATATATTTTAAATTAAAATTGAATCAAAATAAAAAGTGACTCACCTCATTTCATATGTCCAATTTCTCAAACAGTTGAAGAAGACAAAAATAATTTTCGAAAACCACATAGAAGTTCCGGAAAAACCCAAAACAAATTTCCAAAAACCGCAGAGAAGTTTTGAAGAAACCGAGAGAAACTATAGAGATTATTTTGGGTAAAAAAGGTAAAAACCAAAGAGAAGTATTATTCTTGTTGAAAACCGCAGATATATAATTTCAGAACTGCAGAGAAGTATTTTATGTGAGAACTTAATATAAATTATATATTAATATTATATTATTTAACTATAAGAGTTATTATTACATAATAAGAGCATATTATACTTATTATATTATTATATTAAGTATTATTAGTATTACAATGTAATTATATATTATATTGTACTTTTATGTATCAAAAGGTCTATATTAAGTTGGATCTTAAGTGAAATTGATTGAAACTTGGGAGCATGAAGAATCTAAGGTCCATGACATAGAATGTTTTGTATTGTGGTCAACATGGAACAATAAATCCTCCTGCTAAGGGATTGGAGACATTGTTTGTTACATAAAAACAAACATTTCTCCACATACAACTTCATAAGAAAGACACTCTTAATTAGTACCTATGGATGATGGAGATTTCATATATTAATGCTAAGAATAAATGTATAGGAATTTGTTATTACGTGCCTATTAATTCTAACATTTACAAGAAAAAAATTCTAGATAAAAAATGTCCTTACAAAACCTTAGAACAAGATATGTATAGTTTGAGAAATGAATATAGTATCCTTCTGCTAGAAGAATTTAATGCTAGAATTACAACTAATCAAGCTATTCTTTTAAGCAATGATTTCAAGCCTAATGCTCCATGGCTAGATGAGGGCCTTGATTTAGCTAACAGATACAAAACAAACCTTGAAGACCTAACCAAGAGTTTGTTTGGTACCATGCTAATAAAGATCTATACTTCTCAAGATATAATAATTTTCAATGGTCTAATGTATATGTTGAAATCTAACAGGATGACTTGTATCCATGGACTGAGTAGAATTTTTATGGTTTATGTGATATTGGATATCCTTGTATACAACCAAATAGTAAATTTTGACCTTCTAAATGACCACGAGCCTCAATCTGATCATATACCTTTAACCCTAAATTTAAACGTTGGCATACACAAAATCCCCATTGAAGAGAATTCTAATAACCAAAGGCACTTTATTTTTGACAAAAAATAGAGATGATATTTTCTTAAAGGACTTAAATAGTGAATTATATATCCTATCATGTAAGAACAATTATTATAGCTTCATTTGACACTTTCTATGCTCATGACGACACATTGGCCTTAGTTACATCCCTTTCCCTATTTGCAGGAGAAAAATCCCCCTTTTCCTACCTAAAAACATATTTAAAAATCCCATTTTTCAAGATGTACATGAATCTCCTTAAAGAAACTTGCGTACATACACAATTTTCTTGTTAGCAACCTCCGTACATGTTTAATTATCTAAAAAAATATATAATTCTGAGTATTTCGAGCAGATTTGATGGGTTCCCTAGGTTCCCAACCTCCTATAGCCCGTGCATAACTACTCCAAATAATGAAAGGGAGTATAAAAGAGAGCTTTGGGATGGAGGAAAGACATATGAAAGAGATGCAACCTTATGCTGGCAATTTACATATATCACTACAAGCCCATGTTTCCCTATATTTTGAGAGATTGTCTAACCCCCCTAAAAACCCTTCTTTTCACGATTTGTTTTCCTCTTTATCTCGCTAAGAAGAAAGCCATTGTTTCCTTGGACCCACTGGGACACAAAGATTTAGAGGTGTTATTTTTCATATCATGCCTTGGGTGGAATAACTTGGAGCCTAGTTCCTGGATTGTACCACAATGGTTACATGTTGTAACCAACCCCTTTTGCTATTTTTTTTTTAACATAAACAATTGGGGGTTTGTATATTAAAAAAAGAGCATCGAATCTCCAAAAACTACATATGGTAGAGTGAAAAATCCTATGCTACTTCCATAAGAGTCTAACGGTCTATGGAAATCTAAGGAAACTATATCAACTAGTCCATAAGAACTACAACTCTTCCAAGTAAAATTGGCAACATACAAGTTCAAAAGTAACAAAATTTTATAATTCATTTGAAACCTGACTAATGGTTTAGAGAAGGCTTTGGGTCTTCCTGTTGTTCCACTTGTGACATTGTTGGGTTCACCTCTGCATGGTGAAAGTCTACATGTCCTGGTGCTGAAGGGGATGAAGGGTGATCGTTGTTGGTTGTTGAGTGAAAGGTGGATGGGAGCCGAGACTCACCAAAGATGATAGAATTCTTTGGTTGCTGTGGGTTTTCCAATTGTTGGGTGACAACCCTGAGTTTCCTTGTGTTCTTGTTAATTCCCCTTAAGGATATTTCCAATTCTTGTTTATCTTGTGTTTTCTGTTGATGCAGCTGAGCTTGCAGGCTCACCATTTCCTCTTAAAGCCTCTGTATCTCTCCATTGTGAAGAGCATCTATGCGCTCCTCCATTCTTCTAACATATGTTTGTAAAGCATGAAACTGTTCTTGGATCTCCTAAGAAACACAAGTTGGACAAGATTAGGGTTCTTTTTATCTACACCACATATTGACACAGAGACTTAGTAGAAAACAAGTCAAGAAGGAGTTAAAGAAACGATGAATGTAGATGGAGTAAGAAGGGAGAGAATACCAATCGAATTGATAGTTGAGAATTCTGAATATCCAAGTGATGGTGCTAAAAACCAGCTAGAGCAGCCATGATTGCTGAAAAAATGTTCCCTTGATGGAATGAGGCGTAAGGATCACCCACGAGCTGAATTGAATTTGTGTGGGGTGGAGAGTTGAAGATGACACCATGAGCATACGGTCAATCCTCAATAGGGGTGAGTGAAGCTCCACAAGATATAAGGTGAGTATAGGTAGTTGAGGGGAGGACACAGGGAGGAGGGAGGGAGGCACGTAGACTAGGGAAGGGAGCTGCATGCCAAGGAGGATGAGAGCCCAATCAGGCAAGGGGAAGAGGGGGAATGGGTCCATGAGGGATGGGAAAAGGGGGGAGGGGGAGAAGAAGGGGGAGAGAGGGAGGTTAGGTGGGGAGGGTTGGGGGACAAAAAGGGGTAAGAAGGATAAATTCTTGAGTTGTGAGAGGGAGACGTATAAGGTTAAGGGAGCCAATCATAAGAGAGGATTTGGTTATTGACGAGGAGGCTCTTTTATAAGGATTTCAAAGATTTAGCTAGATAGTTTGCTTTAGTGTTTTGAGAGCGGAGGATATGAAAAAAACGTATTCTGATGACGAGTTGTTTCAAGATGGTTATTCGTGAGCAAAGGCCGTTAGAAGATTGATTTGCAGAGTTTGAGAGGCCAAGGAGATCCTTTATGACTAATTCAGATTCCCCTAGCACCGCAAGAGTTTGTATGCTTCGTGCATGAGCTATTTTTAAACCCATGTACACTGCTAGAGTTTCTTCTCTATTGTTGGTATTTTCCCCAAACCCCAGGAAATATCAACTACCTTTTGTCCATTGGAATCATAGATGACTCCCCCCATGCCTGCCACCTCTAACCAACCCCTTTTGTTGTTATCAATAAAAGAATTCTCATTATCGTCCAAATATTTTCATTAATTCATGATTTTAATGATATTATGTGTATCTTATATTGAATCTAACATAAAATTTGATTGGTTATATTTAGTTAGTTAGTGGAAAACCACTTTCATGCAGTTGCATACTTATTTGGTTGCAGGAGTTTCACAAGATCATATTCAAGGATTTCTGAAGTGAAAGACCTCAAGAGGGATCAACTTCAAACGTTGGGTTCCAGGTATGTCATATTTCCCATCTTCCAAAATTTAGTTATTGCAAGTAGTTATTTCCAATTGATTGTCTAATTAGTGGTTGAGAGGAGTCTTTTAAGGGAACATATATGTTATGGCCCCGATCCAAATCCATATGACTTATATTTTTGTAACAGAATTGGCGTCTCCGCTGGGGAATCTCCCTTTTTTGGGTTGTTAGGGTTTCTTTCTTTATGCATTTATTTTGAATCTTTTTCCATTCTTTAATCCTTTTGTTAGCCTTCTATAAATTTATGAAATCCTTTTTGAATCTTCCAGACCCTCCTCTCTGATTTAAAGAGGATTTTTAAGGGCGTACTCGGGTTTCTATTAGTAAAGTCGCATACATACACAATTCACTCTAGTTGAAGTCATGTACATACACTACTAGTTCATTGGAAAGTCACATACATGTTTTGTGAGGGCGTTTTTCTACTTTTTCTAGACTTGTGGAGGTTGGGGTTCTGACTCTATGGGATCTTTCTAGGTCCTTCTAGGTCTTTATAGTGGTTATTGCATTTCAGAATTAGTTTCCTCTGCTTGCAATAATATAAGAAAAGTTTAAAAATATTTTACAACTTTCTTATTTAATCATGGTTGTTTTTTGGATTTTTATGGTTTAGGGTTTTAGAAAGATCTATTGGATGATTGTTACACTCAGTTTCATGTTCTTGCAGTGTTCTTAGGTTGTCTAGTCTTCTATTTTTAATCTTTCTTCCCCTTTTCTTTCTTGTTTTCTTGGTTTTCATAAAGTAAAATTGTAAGAGTGTGTGTTTGTGACTTTTCCTTCTTTCCCTTTTGCATTTTCATCTGAAAAAGAAAATTTCAGCATATAAACATTTTCTCTTTTATTTCACTTTTGTATTTTTTTAAAAACAAAAAATATGTTGTTTCTAGAGATTCGACGAAAATAATTCCAACCTTATTAGTTGTCTGTTACGAGGAAAATATCTCTATGGCTAGGGGTAAACCACAATAGATGGAAATGACTGCATAAATCAACTCTAATATCAAGTATGTTATATAAACAAATATGTTAACAAGAAAAGATACGAGGCCTACCTCGTCCAGACATTCAATGAAGTCCATCGTTGAGCATTTGACCCAAAGCAATATACCTGCAACTAGTCCTCAACAACCAAGAAATGAAAGAATATGGTGATAATGTATAATGTATAATATGGTGATAAGAAACACAAGCATAATCCATCAACATTCATAACAAATACGCCCATGGAATAACAATTCAAATATTTGCAAGATATTAATTGGATGACAAAACAGTATTTCTATTAAAATATAATCAGCAGAAGTGAATGAGTTACAAACTTCTGTGTCAGCACAGTTCAGAACCGAGAAACTAAGTTGCTTCCAGTTGGGCCTCCACCACTTCCATCCTCCACCAAAGGCAAGCTCATATAAGAGAGACAATGAAGTTATCAATCAATAAGGGAAGAGCTTGGGGGATGAACAATGTGTTCAAACTTAAAGGACAAAGGGATGCAGACTCAATGTGAAGTGAATCATTTCTCCAGAGTAACTTTTCTCTCAAAGTTGAATTATTTCTCTCCTTTTCCATAGCTTGGATTTGGCCCATTTATAGCCTTCCATTGCAATTGAAGGGAAAATTTCAGAATGTTTCCTATATATGGAAGTCCAATGATCATTGATCTTGTGACGTGACATGGAAACCATACACAATTTTTTAATTTTGGGCACATTTCCTGAGGTACATGGGTTGTACTGGTGCAACCTACGTATACGCATGTTGTAATATAGGTAGGGCGCGTATATGTGGAAAAATCATGTTTTTAGCTCTAGGATTTGCAAAAAAGGGACTTCAAGTTTGCATAGGGAAATGGAAAAAGGCCCTCTGTGAAATATTGCATGGGGTGAGGAAAATCTTGCTATAACAGATGCCCCCTAAAGTGTAAGGTCATAGGAGTATCTACGATGGCTGAAATACATTGTAAGACCTAGAAATGGAGTAATGGGGACCCAACTGGAACAACTAGTTTCTCATTACAATATGTACGGACTTTGCATACATGGCTGCTAATTTGAATTACACTGCAAATCCAAGTGAAAATATACCAAACAACTGTCCATGTCCATGAATATAAAAATACAAATGTGGTTACAAGACAAAGGTTTTCATAGTCACAAACAATGCCCATTAAAACCAGTCTCAAAATCAATCTGAAGATATATGTATACAATGGAGTACAATCTGATCTCCCATGATCACTGAAGTCACATAGGTACTGGTCCAATGAAAAGGTAGCAACAGCTCAAGAGAGCTGTGACTATAAACTAATGTCTTCAAGTATTCTACACAATCTGCCAAAGGTGCAATTCTACATCATGTGAATAAACGAGTTAAGGTCGAACATAATGAGACTTTGTTTGATTATAGGTCATTGAGGTATATCATTAACAAATGCGAGAAAACCTACTAATGATGAAAGTAGGTATCAAGGCATCGAGTACATTCTTACAAGTGTCAATAAAGGAGTCGGGGTCGAACACTTGAAGAATCCATCGATCAGGAGACATCAATGTATGCCCAATTGTCAATGGCGAGAGAACCTGCCACTAATGATGACAAGCCTCTGGGTACTCATAGGACTCTAGGTATCGTCTCTAGAATATATGAGTTGAATTTGATGGAAGGAGACCTAGTGAAAGGTGAGCATTAAGTCATCTCTCATCATTCATCACGAGGTACAAAGAAAAAGCTTGATGAGTTGGAGGAAATTGGATGAAGAACATATTCACGAACCAAAAACCTTGTGTGTCTTTCGTTTGTTCCAAGTGAAAGTAGTACATGAAAAAGGCCCATTGAATAACATCCAATGAGGAAAATTGTTGACAAAGGCAACGAAACCACCAATAACGATAATGGAATCCAAGACATTGCACAAATCCTAATGTGTGAATACATGTCTTGTCGTTGAACACAAGGGAAACCACCCAGTCAACAACCACTTATTAAATGTCGACTGTTGGGTTCAAGGTTACCTAGAAATGAGGAAACTAGGACTAGGGTGCACAATATGACTACAACTTCATGTGATTATGAGACAATCTGAGGGTATGTCCAACATGAAAAGTCAAGAGTTATGAGGAATCTTGACACAGGTTGATAGACATCATTTGAACAATAGAATGAGACATATGGAAGACTCTAGACGCATAGACTCAATGATGAAACCATGAGATGCAGGATGAATCAATCACATTCTCCATAGGGACTGGAATAGTAACCAGTTTGGGGAGTAAACTCTTTGTAATGAGCTCAACTTCCTAAGGTCATGCTAAACCCAAAATTATGATGACAAGTGGACTCAAAAATTTTGTGCTCTATTCAAAGGCGACACGACTACTGCCAATATAAGATAATACTCCCTTCCCTCCCATAT
The DNA here is from genome assembly GCA_009831015.1 of Picea engelmannii. Taxonomy (NCBI): domain Eukaryota; kingdom Viridiplantae; phylum Streptophyta; class Pinopsida; order Pinales; family Pinaceae; genus Picea; species Picea engelmannii. Next base: position 700,797 of record ML780580.1, read on the forward strand.
TTTTTGTTTTTTCATAGTCAAATGAATTCTATGATATAGAGGAGGTAACGAGTGTTGCAAGTAAGAAAAACTAGTTCCAGCGGTGGAACATACCTATGCTCAATGCAAGGAGGTGCATGCAAGAGATGGAAACTTAAGGGAATGTTACCTCCTAGGTATAGGGTGTCAAGATGTGAAGGATATAAACAAGGATATTCTTGGTTGAGGATGCAAAAATGTTGAGGAAAACGGTTCATAACGCAAAGAAAGAACCAACAATAGGCTCAATACTATAAGCAAGGGCATGAGATGCAATCACAACTTAACGCCAAAAAATGTCCTTTTTCATAATCTTAGTCTACTTGGTTTGAAAAAGGGATAAACTTGTACCAAATAGACGTCCTTTCAAATCCAATTTATGAGTATGAAAGAGACAAGTTCACTCGACAATCTTTTCTCTTTTTGAAAACGAGTTAGAAAAGAGCTTAAATCAAAATCACTTGGGAGTCCTCTAGGTATAGGTCATCATGTTTATGAGTGAGAAATGAGGTTCAATATAAAACCATGTATTAGCTATAAGGGACTCCCGGTCCTACAGAAAAATCTATGCATGGGACCTAAATGAGGTAGAGGGTTTAACTAGGGTACCCATGTTTGTTAAGTCTCTACCATTTGATAATGACACTTCTAGCAGTAGATAGAAATTTTTGTGTTGCTAAAAAATGGGTTCGTACTTAAGGCATAGGCGTGACAGTTATAGGACGATGCAAGTTTGCATGATGGAATGGATACCTATCCTATATGTTGGGTAGCGAAAATACTTGTCTGAAGTTACAAATAGTCGACATAATGTTGAAAACCGCAAGCATCCCTGGACAAAACTAGAAAAACCAACCCAATCCACTATTGTATTAGTCCATTAGGTGAAAATATTATCTGAAACTATGAAAAGTGGGAAAACATTTTCTATAAATAGTAAAATAAACCAAATTTACTATACCATTTTACTTTTTTGCCCAAATAGTGGATTTTGGACCAAATTACCTTCGATCTTCAACTGGTGATTGTGGGTGCTACGAGTGACAGAATTAGTGACTGTCTGGACCAGGTAATTCCTCTTTCCCTCCTCTTTATTTTTAGTAGATTACATTTTGTATTTAGGTTTCAATTTTTAAGTTATTTAGGGTGCAAATTATAAGTTTAGGTGTACACGGGCTACCATTCATCGGGTCGCGTATACGCATGATTATACACAACTGTCTAAAATATAGTGTTGGAATAGAGGAAGACCTAGGGTTCAATGCTTCAACAACACACCAAGAAAACCCTAACTATTGGCCCTTTCAGAAACACCTGTGAAGTAGGTGAAGTCTCACCCGAGGTAGAAGTAGGGGGGTTACATGACTCATGTGTCTGTAACCAAGTTGGGACATAGATCTGTGATTACAATTACTTCATAGAGTACTTAAGAAAAAAATTCATTAGTTTATCATCTTCATTAACATCACAGAACAAAACCTAAGGATAGATCGACGCAGTAAAAATGAACAAATACACATCGCACTTAGCGTCATACGTTAGATATAGCACGTTCAACATAAATAAATCACTAATCATTAATATCTCTATCTATCATACATAAAAATCAATGCACTAAGAAGAGTCACAACATAAACATCCTAGCACAAATAAAACCATCAACACATGATATACATGGTTCACCCCAGTGTGGGGCTACGTCCACCAACTTCTTCTTTTTCTTTATTAGGCTTCAATCTCTTACATTCATATTCTCCTGCGCACTGAGCCACAGATCCAATCTTCACACCGAACAGGTGATCTGCGCACTAAGCACCAGATCCACCTTCCCAAAATTAGGTCAAGGCACAAAGACAACTCCCCTACTAAGCACATAGCCTTACATACACAGTCTGTTGCACTAAGAAACCCAAAACTACTTTCACTTGGCCTTGCAAGCTATCGACTTCTTTCTACATTACATTCTTACTTATTTATAATTTTACATTTACAAAAAGGCCTAATCATGGGTAAACCCATGGGTAAACCCATGGGACAACATCCCATAAACCCTAATGAACCCCTTGTTGGGTCCACAAATCCAGTGAGATCCTGTGATCTCACCTCTACCTAGGCGCTCCATCTTCAACCAACCCGTCGAAGTCCAAAAAGGTGGTCAAACCTAACCAATGTTTCCTTAAAACTTGGTTGAGGGCCAACATGCCCCCAATATTCAACTGTGACTCATCCTGAGTCACTCAGATTTGGGCAGCGCTTCTTTGAAGTTCTCGAGCTTAGCTCGAGCTACCTCAACTTGCTACTTTGTCTGATCCTTCTGCTTAGAAAGCTCTTGGATCATCTACTCTGTAACAGAACCTTCTAGGCATTGTTCCACTGTTACAACCACTTGATCTAGTTGCGAACCTTATCCTTTGATCTCTTCAAACACCGTGCAGGCTTCATCCCACCCCAGTTGTAGCCTTTGTTTGACTTCCATTAATATTCACTCGATGGCAGTAATCTTTTGTTGGACCATGCATTGTTCCTATGATCTCTTCATTCTCTCGACTATAGTGAGTAACTTCATCTATGCTTGAACTGTCAGTGCCTACTGTTGTGCCTCCATTTTCCTCAACTCTGGATCTTCTGTGAGGTGTTCATAAGTCTGTGCATGTTTTTTACTCAATTGCTTTCATTATGAGGCAAGGGATCTGACCCTTCCTACTTATCTCTTAGCGACTTCCTCCCTCTTGTCACACACTTCCTCTAGAGTGCTCAATAATTCTTAAATATCCAACTCCGTTATCCTCGCTTGAAGTTGTTGGATGGCCTCAACGAGCTTCACCACTCGATCCTCAACTGATTCATGTTCCTCCTATGCCAATCCTAGCACAGAGTGAAGTGCTTTTCTCACCACTTCTTTGATTGCAGTCTGCTCTGTGAGAAAATGGTTTTTTTCTCTCTATATATTTTCTTTGTCCTCCTCGAGCATCACCTGAAACTCATCCCTTTCATTTTCATAAGAGGTTACACAGTATCGCACAACTCATAGTTGCTCTAAGACTTCCTCTTTCTCCTTCTTCAAGGATTCTATATTGTTCTCCTTCTCTTCTTGAACTTTCTGAAACTGAGCCTCTGTGGCATCTACTAATCTTCTCAATTGGGCAAGATCATCCCCTAATTTCGCAATCTATGATGAGGAAGGCATAGTAGGTATTTTGCGGATAACTTGAATAGCTCTATGTATATCCTTCAACTCCTTCTTGACCTTTACATACAACTCTTCCTTCTTTGCTCCATATCTCTGTAAAAGGTCTTCAGAGGATGTTACACATTATTTTTGTCATCCCTATGACCATTAATGATGTAAACCTACATGTTGCATTCAGAGGGGTCAGCATCCTAAATTCCTAAAGAAAGAAGGGAGAAGAACTTTTCCTGAGAGAAGAAATTGTGTTTTCCTCTGTAAAACCCCTATTTTGGAGGATTTTCGCAAGCTGCTATACATGTAGGGTGCGGAAATGCCTGATTTTCGCACCTTGCTCTATAGCTAGGGTGCAGAGTTTGTGCAGGCTGCACTATAGCTAGGGTGCGGCGGCCTCTGTACGTGGGAAAAAATGAGCATTTTCTCCATGCTTCTAGAAGGAGAAGCTTCTATGGTGAGGTGGCCTCCGAATGGTTTGGATATTACTCGCTTTCATGATTTAGTGGGATCATCCTAACCTCCTCACCTTATCCTCTTCAACTTATAAAAGGAGAGGAGCTCTCATGGAGAAAGTTAGTTGGTTTTGGAGCTTGATTGTGTTGAATTTGGCTTGAGATTGTTAGCTTGGTTAGATTGGATTTGAGATTTTCTTTGTCAACATAGATTGTGAGTAGCTATTAGATCCATGGTCTCAGAATCCTTGGAGCAAGAAGTGTGTGGGAAGCAAGGAATCGTTGGAAGGAACCTTATGACATCAACGAATCCGGTTGTAATCTCTCTTCCTATTATTAATATAATACAGTGGCATGCCAACTCCACTGGGGAACCAGATTGTTTTCCTAGTTTTCCTTGCTTTCTTGCTTTGATTTCCTAGATTATATTTTCTGATTCACTGGGATATACAACTTGACTCTCTAACTGTTAAACTTCACTAGAAAACCTTCTTAATTTTTAATTTTTTCCATTTTTGTTTGATTTCTGCTCCCTGCTTTGAGGAACAATGCAGAGACTTGGGATTTCTACACCCTACTTGTTTAGAACAGTGTAGAAACTCCGCACCCTACCCATTTTTGTGCTATTGAAATAAGGGATTTCCGCACTGTGTTAGTCTACATCCTATGGAAATTGTGAATTTTTTTATTTTTGATGGTTTTTTCCTTACCCAGACCTTGGATTTGGTTTTGGGGTGAATTTTTGGGTTTGATTATGATTTGTTTACAGTATTCTTGACATCTTTGAAACCACTTTTATCCATATTTTCTTTGTTTGTTTTTGAAAGATTTGGTCTCTTGATTTTGTTGGATCATGTTGTCATTGATGCCAATGGTTTGATTACTTGGGAGATTGTTGTATCATATGTCATTGATGTAAATGGTTTGGTTTGATTGATGTCATTGGTTGATGTCAAGTAATTGATTGATATGATTCCCTTGATGAGAATGTT
>ML780580.1:707713-720498 GCA_009831015.1 Picea engelmannii
ACTGGTTATAAATGACAACAATGGGTAATGAATAAATTTTGAATGCTAATTGATGAGTTTTTGTGCAAGAGGGCAGTTTTGGGAAAAAGAGCCCCACACTCATTCACCCCCCCCCTCTAAGTGTGGTAGGTGTGTCCAACAGATTTGAGTGTCTTTTAGTTACAAAGCATCATTTTTATTTAGAATTGTTTAGTGAAAGAATAACTTATTTTTCTGAATAAATCGTGTTAAAAGAGAAACTTAGATTGGGTTGTTTTTGTTTTGAAGTGATTTTCTATTTGTTTTAGTATCTCTTTGAAACAAAAAATTGTAATTTCTTTCCTTATATTAGATTGGGGGCTTCCTTGCATTTGAAGTAGTGAAATTGCATGATTCTTGGCATTTTTTTATCTTAAATTATGAAAAAAATTCCCCCTCATGGTCGGGGGGGCATGAATCATACATTGGTGTACAGTCTCTTTTTCTCATTTCTTGAGAATTTTGATATTGATGAGTTTAATATATTTTGGGACATTGTGTATATGGGAATGATAAATGTTTTCTCCTTCTCGTAGCATAGCTTTCATCGAAATGAAAAGATTGCATCTTCATCTCTTTGCATAAGTTTCAAGTCTATCAAAACACCATATTGTCCACACCATTTTCCTTTTGAGTAACAACATCCTTAAAAATAAATGCGCTTATAAAAATTAATTAAACATTTTTATATTTTCTGGTAGCAAACTTACATTAGATTAATTGTAGGGCTTTGGAATAGGTGTGAAAGATAACATTCCAAATCTGCAAACAAACATAGAATCTTGCGTTACAGAGCGATGAAATCCACTTATTACATTTTGTCCTGGGAAGCCCTTCTAACACAAGGGTCAATCATGAGGTCTCATTAAGACTAGCAGAGTTACTCACCCTGCTTTGTTGGTCTTGGTGTAGAGATTGCGTGTATTATGGGGGTCGCTTGAAGGTATACCAACAATGATGAGTGGAATCCTTTCAAGTTGATTTCAGGCTAGATACCCTACCCTTGCACATGAATCAGACTGTCGACTATTTCCCCAGGAATCACTGTAGTGATTGGTAACCTTAGTGGCCTATCTCTTTAGGGCCTTTACACAAGGTGACTTTGGAGGGGCAAGTTTTTACCGTACCTAGAATCGATGTTGGCCAAACTCACTCAAGCTCCTTGGAGGGTATACCCACGTTTATGTGTGGGATATTGCACCAAGGTGTAAGTCCATTAAGTAGGTTGTCAACATAACTTTTCCACCCGCTCTATCTCAACCCCTTCTTACTTTATTTCTGTGACGTTGGATTTCATCACCAACTAGTGTGCTCATTGTGAGAAGGTTTTGTTTGTTTGCTTGCTTCCTAGATTTTTAACATGTGTTGTTTGTTTTCCCTAGAAGACTCTAGGTTGGATATTTGTTTTAATGGTGTTAGTTCCCGAAATGACCAATGAAGGAACCCCTATTATAATGGAACCTTTTATTTTTCCTTCTCATGGAAACATTGGTCCTCCTCACATCGCTACTTTGAGCCTTCTAGGTCTCACAATTGGATTACCGGTATGGTTTTTTTCCACTCAGGTAATCCCAAATGCAGTTAGTTCTTCAGTTATAAGCACTTCCCCCGAAGAACATCAACCTCATGTTGATCCTTCACCTTCTTCACCAGTAAGATCTTCTTCACCTTCTTCAATTGCAAGATCTTCTTCCATTTCATCCTCTTCATCAAGTGAAATCTCTAAAGATAGTAACTCGGTGGATAAGAAGATGAAGAAACAAAATATTAAGAAGAAGAAAAATAAAAAAAGGGTATAAACTTCCAACCACTACCAGACATGTTGGAAAACATCTAGTTATTGTTAATTGTGATGGGAGTGTTGATGATCCCAAGATCAACCAAACAACCTGTAAGCCCAAGTACCCTTGCAGACTTTGTAAGGGTAGCCATATTGTTAAGGATTTCCCTAGTTTATCCAAGGTTATAGAAGCATGGTCTACACACCCTCACCAACCCATGTCGCCAACCTATGAACAACATGTTGATGAACTCCCATCAACTAGTCATGATATAGTTGAGAAAATGAAAAGTAGGGTCAAGTTCCCGTGCATGTTATGCAAAGGGAGTAATCTAACTCACCTTTGCCCTCGTATGGATGAAGCCTCGAAATTATTGGAAGATATAACTAGTTTCTAGCCTCAACTTCCATCTTCTTACCACAATATTTCTCTCAATTCACCTATAGTTGATGGAATGATCAATCTAGTTCCCCCGTCAATCAGCCTGGTTGATCAAGTAGTCAATATGGTCACAGCCTTAGTTGAACCAGTTGACCAAGTGGTTGATCTGATTTATTCCTTGGTCGATCCCACTCTCCCATTAGAGAGTGAAACCAAAGAAGTCAATTCGTCTCCACCTGTCGACCCCATTCCCCCTTTGAAAAATGAAACCCAAGTGGTCGATTTGACATCATTATTGGTCGATCCTAATCTCTCGCTCGAGAGTAAAATTGATACTACCCATGTTTTTCTCATTGATACAGACTCTACCATGTCGGGGGGTATTCCTCCTTCTCTCGTGGAACCTCCTCCAAGTAATGAGGCCATCCTTTTTAATTGGGGTGTGCTAACGGGACCTCATCTTCCCTCTCACATTCCTTTCCATATTATAGTACAAGTTTTTGGTTGGGATGCTCCTCATAGGTTGATAAATAAAGGTGCATCCGTTAGTATTTTTTCCTCTATTGCTTGGCAGGCTTTGGGTTGTCCTCAACTTACACCAGTTATGCAAAATCTGTTAGCTTTTAATAGAAGAACTAGTCAACCTTTAGGGACCCTTCCTCAGTTTCCGGTAACTTTGGGAGGGAAAAATGTCTTTATTGATGTCATGGTAGTCCAAGATCCCTTGGATTTCTCTTTATGCCTTAGGTGGGATTATGTTTATGCCATGAAAGCTATTGTGTCCACTCTTTTTTGTGTGATATATTTCCCTCACAATGGAAGAATTGTGACTATTGATCAACATCCATTCATCGGTCCTGACTGGTTTACCTCCCTAAATGGTTCTTATATGTAGACAATATTGCCCTAGCCACAGGTAAATTATGTGGCATTGTCTCCCATGACTTCAACTTCTGATGAATTGGATCTAGTAGTTGACATGGTGATCTCTTTGGTAGGACCATTGGATCCTGAACTCCTTACCCTTATCACGACCCTCGACATGTGTTCCTTCCAGAGTGTGTTTCTTCCTTCAAGTGAAGATCTGTTGAAGGCCATGACCAAGTTTTATCCCTTGACATGGTGTCCTTCCAGAGCACTATCCTCTTGGAATCCATGATCAAGAGAATTTATGAGCATGGTTTTCTGATTTCAAGCTCATTAAACAATGAAACCAGCTTTGAGCATTATTTTCTGATTTCAAGCTCGTTAAAAAATGAAACCAGTTATGAGGATAGCTTTTTGCGTCTCTGTGGAAACCTTGTTAAAAATGAATCAAAGGTTATGAGAATAGTTCTTGTTTCCATGTCAAGCTCATTAAAAAATGAAACAGTGGTATGGGATTATACCTAGAGTCAGGAGCATAGTTCTTCTCCTTTGTCAAGCTCGTTAAAAAATTAATTCCCCCTCTCTTTTTGAATCAAGTCCTTCATCTAGATTTTGAAGTTTCATTTCATCCACCTGTGTCATTGGATGAAACAAAGCTTGGGGGGAAATACTTTCAGCCTCTAGACTTCATTCTAAATTTGAGCTGCTAGCTTCTTAATCTAGGGGCTAAGTACCAACCATCCCTATGTTATGTGTTGGGAAGTCGCAAGCATAGTTTTCTATGGTTCAAGATTGTGTAAAAATGAAACCACCTACCTCAAGCATAGTTTCCTTTGGTTCAAGCTTGTGTAAAAATGAAACCAGGTCCAAGCATAGTTTTGTTTAGGTTTTAATCTTGTGTAAAAATAAAATCTATCCCAAGCATAGTTTTGCTTTGTTTTAAAGATTGTGTAAAAATGAAAAACAATCTCGAGCTTCGTATTTGTTCTTTATTGTGCTCGTAAATCAATGAGAATGTAACCAAGTATACTTTTATCACTTTTTAGGACTCGTAAAAGTTATACAAAAAAGGAACCCCCTAGAGTTCTCTTTAAGCTCTTTTTAGACTCTCTAAACATGAAAAGATTGTCGAACGACCTTATTCTTTTCATGCTTGTTAAAGTATTTGAAGAAAACGTCTGTTGAGAGATAGTTTATCTCTTTTTCGGTCTCATCAAAATACTTTACGAAAAAGGAACTGGGAGATTTCTCTTTAAGTGTTTTTCAGACTCTCAAAACATGAAAAACCCCTGAGTTTTCTATCTTTGGACTCGTTAAACAAACATCGAAAGACCCATATGGGACCGAACCACTCCTTCTTAGGGTTCATTAAAAATACTCGAAGGACTCATCTGAAGTATGATCTTACAGTTCAAGAATATGTTATCCTCCTCAAGCTTGTGTAAAAATAAAGAGGTACTAACCAGAAATGGTGGGGGAAATTTGGGAAAGAAATGTGTCTAAACTTGTATTCCATGGAAGAGTCACTTTTGAACATGTCACGCTTTCACCCACTTTGTGTCTAGGTTGGAAAATCTACTTGTCTCTTGATCATACTCCTTTATAACGTTACTCATTGGTCTATGATCCCTATTGTTGAACTAGTGTTTCCAAGACAATTGTTGTGTCATCAATATGTTCAAAGAGAAGTTCAACCTGGAAATCCTTCTATTGCATAAGCCATTTATGTAGTCCTTAATCCTTCTATTGCATCGACCATCCCTGAGTCAATCCTAAATCACTTGTTACTATGATATACATCAAATATTGTTACCTGTTTCATGTCAATGATTGGGGATACATTAAGGCCCTCCTGTGATGAGTCTTTTCATGTTGAATTCAACTCATTATCTAGGAATTAAACTTAGAAACTAATTGGTACCTTGGAACTTACATGCCTCAATGGCAGGTCTCCTTGCTTTTGACGATGGGTTTTCATTATTGACCTATGATCGAGAGATTCCACCGAGTGTTTGAATTCATCTCATTAATTCACATTCGTTGGATTGTACTAGATTACCTTGGGAGTCATTGACATTAATGGTGATTTCCCTCACACTTGTTAATGGTATAAACTAATGACTGGTAATCAAGTGGTTTCTATGATGTTCAACTTCAAAACATGTATTCCCATGGCTAGATTCGTACTATAGAATGGTGGAGATGAAGATCTTGGATCTTTGTTGACAGATCCAGGTTGCATTGGAGTATATTCAGTTTGTACTGGTGCATATATCCACATTGTACATCTCGTGGCTATATTCAAATTTGAGTCTTTAACACATAGATCCATAGTGTATTTTTGGTGGCTATGTTCATATTTGAGTCATAATGGCATGGTTCCACAATGTATGTTTGGTGGCTATGACCTGTATTAATTGACATGGATCTTCACATGTCGACATTTATGCTTTGAGTCATTTGTATTCTGAGTATGGAAATGCCTACCTCAGTAATGATATATTATTGTACTGTATTTCCTTGTTTGTTGGTAGGTTTCCGACCGATGTGTTCCTTGTTCCCTACACACACTTGGCAAAGTATTTCAGCTATCACTCTGTTCTAACTTCATACTTTGGGGGGCTCTCTTTTACACACTATTTTTTTCATCCCTGTGACCGTTAATGATGTAAGCCTTTCTATTGCATTCAAAGGGGTTAGTAGCTTGAATTCCTAAAGAAAGAAGGGAGAAGAAATTTTCCTAAGAGGAGAAGTTGTGTTTTCCTCTGTAAAAACCCTATTTTGGAGGATTTCTGCAGGCTGTTATACATGCAGGGTGCGGAAATGCCTGATTTCTGCACCTTTTTCTATAGCTAGAGTGCAGAGTTTCTACATGTTTCACTATAGCTAGGGTGTGGTGACCTCCGTACGTGGTAAAAAATGAGAATTTTCTCGATGTTTCTAGAAGGAGAAGCTTGTATGGCGAGGTGGCCTCCGAATGGTTTGGATCTTACTCACTTTCATGATTTAGTGGGATCATCCTAACCTCCTCACCTTATCCTCTTCAACTTATAAAAGGAGAAGAGCTCTCATTTAGAGAGTTAGTTTGATTGGGTTGGAAAGTTCTTGAGCTTGTTAGCTTGGTTAGATTGGCTTTGAGCCTTGCTTTGTCAATATAGACATCAGATCTATAGTCTCAGAATACTTGGAGCAAGAAGTGTATGGGAAGCAAAGAACTATTGGAAGGAACCTTATGACATCAAGGCATCCGGTTGTAATCTTTCTTCCTATTGTTTAATATAATACAATGGCATGCTTCTTTCCCATAGAATTATCTTTATTTTATTGCATAATTCCTTGATCATATGCATAGGTTGTCATTGAATATATTCTCTCTGCTTTCACTTTGGTTGGTTTGTGTCTCACTATAGGATCAGTATCACAAGAGCACTGGAGCAAAACAGGAACAACAAAGACATAAGGAAGTGACACTTAAAGGTATGTCATTCATCCTTTCTTTGATGATAGATTCAATGATTGTAACTTAGGGAAAGCGTCATGTCCTGTATCATTTTGTTCTAGATCTAGGTGGATCTAGGGAGATTAGTTTATGTCTGCATTTACCGATTAACCCGATAATAGACGTGTCCTCCATTGCTCCGTGAACTGGACCAATATCATCATCTGTGAGCATAGCCTCTAGCTGGGGCTTACTAGTGCGGGTCTTCCTTATTTTCGAGGGTTTCTACAGAGAAACCTTCCTCTTCTTCAGTGTTTATGTCTTGGTAGGGGGATCCTTCGACAGTGTAGCTTCACCTTCTCCTTGATTTTCTCCTTCTTCTCCTCCTACCTCTTGATTTACTTCATCTCCTCCTCCCTCTATGGGTGAGCCAGGTCCACTTTCCTCCGAGGAACTATCCTCCTCATCAATCTTTATGTGATGAACTTTCTCCTTCTTCTTTTTCTTATTCGCACTTGATTTTCCTGAATGCTCGAACTGGGTGACCAAGGGGCTTCCTATGATGACAGGGTCAGAGTGTTATGCATCATCAATCGATATAAGGAACTCCTCCAGCCACTCCTTCATGATCTGATCCATGTCTTCATCGGTCATATTATAGTAATACTGTAACTCTTCCTTGCTCTCATCCCTGCATGCAGTGATATAAATAAAATGTGGATCTGCGTGGAACTTAGCTAGTGGTTTGTATTGGTGCAAGGTGCGTGGTGTCATCTATGGGAATGAATCAATGGAAACCTTCAGTTGTTGATATTAGGCATGGAACACTGTGTTCAAATACCATTTATTTGACATGTCATTATTATACCATAAGGTTGAGAACCTCGTGGCCAATGGCTTCGAAGGTTCAATCTCCGAGAAAGTGACTCCTTTCAACATTTTCCAAGCGACAAATGCAACCAAAAAAAGTAGCCAACTGAAGTGGAACTCATATCCCTGATCCTCTTCTTCATGAAAATATTTATCAAGCTCACTAACGAGGTAACTCACCCTATTCATCTGCATCCCCTCCACGCATTTTCCTACAAGGTCCACCATGAACCCGGTGACCTATGTGGGATGATTATTTATTATGATATTTCAAGCTATGAGTTGGAAAGCGAGGTGAAATGCACCATCTTGGATAGAGGCTACCTTATAGCCTCACTTTCCCTTCTCAACTTCGTTGTATGCCTCCTTGATGCATTGTGTTAGGGAGAGATCTAAGGTCTTCCCTGGATAGAATTGTTGAGGGTCTGGTCCCTGCATGCGCATTCCTGTAATCAGGTGGATCAACACCAAATCCACAATAATCCTCCTATCAAGCCATAGGTATCTTCCATGGTAGCATGACAAGAGGATTTTAACAGAAGATTTAACCACCTGATGCCGACCAAAATGAGGGATCTTCATCATGTTGAGTATCGTGGACTATGCTAGCTCCTTTATCCATGCCTGGGCGACAATGTGAGGCTTCTTCCCAATGGTATTCATCAAATATATATGAATCATGAGGTTGGCATGGTTCTTTCTATCTCCAAGGTTGAAATCATTGTTCTTTAGTAGAGGGATCTGTCCCAATTGACTCCCCACTACGCGTATTCCCTTCAAAATGTTCACGGTGATTAATGTGTACTCAAATTATCGTGGGATATTGTCATGGTTAACCATTCTAGTCAAAGGCGGGATATAATTAGGTAAGATCAATGGGATCTTCTTTGCATTAGCTAGATCATCACAATGCTTACTTCACTTCTCAGTCGTAGGGTAAGTATGGCTTGAATGTTGTCCAGTTGAAGGGGAAGATTGTAGTCCCTTGGTTAACGATGCCTTTATTCCTTCAGACATATCTTTATCATCCATAAAATTCTTCAAAACCTCTTCAATGGACTTCTCTAGTTCAGTGCGCTCACCAACATTCTCACTGTGAACAAATAGGTCGGGGTAGGTGAACAGATAGCAAGGTAGACAAATGGATAGCGATGTATGATAACATAGATCGACACACAATCACTTCTCTTCTTGTCTCAGATAATCACGGGTAGAAAAATGTGGTCCCAACTATTGGCCCTTGGTTATGGAAGGAAGCAAATATCAATGAAGAAAAGGTAAAATGAGAACTACGCGAGAAACACAGTGACTATCACTAGGTCAAAGTAAGAAAAAGAGCAGAAAAGATGGAGTGAAGTACAGAAAAGAAAGCTATTGAATGAGGAGATCAGAGATGATAGATCAACAAGAGAAAATAATCGTGGACAACTCAACAAGTAGAGAAATCCACCATTAGATGCTTTGGAGAAACGCGCAATGAGGAAGGAAAGATAGGTTGGTGAAGTCCGAAAAACGTGGGTCAAGTTGACCTAGGGTTTTAGACACCTAGGGTTTTGGGTAATTAGGGTTTTGACACCTAGGTTTCAACCTAAGGCTGTCGGTGAGGGACTATAATGTATAAATAGAGGCCGAGAGGACCTAGGTCGAGTGGGTAGTAGCATTGGGGATTGTTGTTGATTATGGAAGATTGAGAGAATATTGTACTGTGAGAGAGAGAACTGCTGAGAGTGAGAGCCTTCAAATATTGTAATATCTTCAGTTGGGTGCGAAGATCAAATCCTATAGCTAGGTGCACAGGAAGGGGAGAGAAGAAGAGAGAGGATATGCTATCTAGAGCACCTATCAAAACTATAAGCTTTATCTTAATATATCATAAGCACATTTATGTGGACATAGCACTAGAGAGAGGGTGAACCATGCACATTTTTTGTTGTATGTGTGATTGATGCCTGGATTCCTATCATTGTTATGCTATCATTTGCATTATTGTGTTAGATCATATCTATAGCTATGTAGAGTATATCTAGTTGATAAGTGACACATGAATGATACATTATTGTTTTATTAGTTCCACTTGATATTCCTCCAGTTGTAGACATCTCTTTCCTACAACCCCCCTCTTAACTTCTTTGGGTGAGCTTGCATCTACTTCGCAGGTGTTTCCGAAAGGGCCAGTAGCTAGGGCTTGTTGGTGCACTTTTGGAGTGAACCCCGGGTCTGCCCCTGTGCCAACAAATGGTTCCATTATTGGGACAAGAATCATTTTAAGGGAATGTCAAGGTGGTTTCCATCAAATACCGAGATTCAAAAGTGGATAGAGGATCAAGAGAGGGACTTCACTAAAGCCCAGAACAAGAACCCTAAATTGAGTACTGAATATTGGCTACAAAGATATATCTTCATCGACATTCATGAGATCTTCTTTGGGGGAATCCACCATGAGTTGTTTGAATGGTTGGCTAGGTTAGCCGATACCCAGTTTGAGATCAGATCTAGAACTCCTGTGGTTTGGATGTTGGCACTGATCCAGAAGGTCAACTGAGTTGACAATGCTGTATCCAAAGCAGTAGATAATTGGTTTGACAATACCATTGGAGGGTATATCACCGAGTTTTATATTGACAGAACATAATCGTATATCCAAGCCGAGAGATAATTTTTCAAAGGACCTAGAGGAAAATGTTTGCACTTTCTCAAGATGAGAATCAAGATGCTCTTGCATGAAAACCACATCTTGAAGATACAGTAGATTGGTTGGACCTGAAAAGGCTAATGTTCAAGATATCGGACAATGAAAATGACACAAAAGTAGGACATACGCTTAATGGGAAAGTATTATGAGGGGTTCTCCTTGAGAACTTGTTTAAGAAAAATTATGGAGAAGAGGGTTTCTATAGTGGAGAAGAGGTAGATCTAACCAACGAAAAACATTCAGAGCCCACCAGAAAAGAAGAAGGGGAAGATGAAGAACTTCACCAAAGAAAGTAAGAAACCTTAGGAACTGCATGGACTACTGAAGTAAGTAACAATAATCTTCCTATTGTCTCAATAGTACCTAGTAGTCAGAATAGTCAAAACCACCAAATTCCTCAAAGCATTGTTACTACTTAGCATCTACACAGACAAGAAGCCTAGTCATCTCTATGGTAGATGAAATGAGGCTCCCTATATTTAGAGGACATGGATCTAAAGATCCAAATCAGTATTGGTTTCTATGTGAATCCATATGGAATATTAAAAGTATCACCGACGAAGCCATCAAGAGAACCCAGTTCAACACTACATTGAGGGATTGCACACTAAGATGGTACATGAAACTTGTCCAAGAACTAGCATAGCCTAAGCCATTGAATGAGATCAAGAATGTGTTGATTGCAGAGTTTAAGAAACCTAAGTTGGAGTCACAATGTATTACAAAGCTAAAAGAGATCAAACAAATGGTAGCATAACCTATTTGGGAGTTCGACTAGTGATTCAAGACCCTAACAAACCGATTAACTTTTCAGATCCCTGATGAATAGAACAAAAAATGGTTCATCACTGCGTTGTTACCACACATCATAGTCTCTTTGATGCAGCATAAGATTGCATCGTAGGCAGAAGCTTTGGAAATCGCCATGAAGCTTGAATCAACACCTATGGGAGAATTGAGCTCAGGCATGAGCCAAATCTTGAGTCAGCTAACCAGTTTGTCTCTACAGGTCAAGGATATGAAGAAATATAAGGGAAAAGACAAAATGGAATATGTCTGATGTGTGAGATGTAGATCAGAAGGTCATGATAAGAAACATTGTCCCTTATTTCATGAGTATTTTGCCTCAGGAGCACCAAGCCCCTTGAATCAAGTTAACCTTCCTTGGTGTTATGTGTGCAGAAATAGGCATTGCCCAGGTGAGTGTTATTACATGCAAAAGTATGTTCAGACACCCACAAACTTGTATTTCACATTCTGTAAATCAGTGGGGCATGATGATTGAGATTGTAGAGCTTACGATATCATGCATTAGAGGTCAAGAGACATATACAAGATTCAAGGTGAAGTATAGCCAGAAGGAAACACTCCCCAGTACAACTCTCCAAGGAGAGGAAACTTCACTCCTCGTTGTGGATACAGAGGTCAAGAATGAGGAGGAGGTATGGGCTGAGGATGAGGAGGAGGTATGGGCCGAGGCTGAGGAAAAATAATCTATTATAACTACGCACAGCTAGGACACTTAGCAAGGGATTGAGAGAATCCTTGCACAACCTACAGTTATTGTAACTCTTTCAAGCATGTCATAGAAGAATTCCCTATGCTACCGGATAAGCTTCAGGAAATACGAGAACCCCAACAAAACCCACAAGTACAACCGATATATGTTGAACCTCGTGGAACCAACCCTAGAGTCATTTTCATTACTCAAGGAGGTGCTTCTATAGGAGAGGATAGAACAACCCAAGGAAAGATCAAAGAAGATTTAGGTATCAAGAAAGCTGAGGAGAAGACTCGGGATTTTGATGCAAAGAAAGAAAGATGAATCTTTGAGGAAGAAAGACAGGATTTCAAGAGGAACAAAGGATCCTCATATAGAACACAACCAAAAGTAAAAGAGTACGGAATGCCTCACGAATTTGATCAATCAGTTGCGCATAAAGAAGGAAAAGAGGTAAGTATGCTCATCAACTTTTTGTACACTTGTCTTAAATTAATTCAGGATGAGAAAGTTGTACAAGAGTTACAGAACCTAATCAAGCAGTATGAGCTAGGAAAGTTAGACCCCTTGCTAAACAAGGCAGTACACTAGATTAGTAATAAGAGAAGAAAAAATAAAGAATTACATTTGAATGCTCAAATAGGAGAGTATGATATAGACTATGTGGTCCTCGACTTAGGGTCAGAGGTCAACGTCGTGATGAAGCAAACTTGGGCACTGATGGGAAAACCCAAGATAATATATTCCCTTATTATGCTTTACATGGCTAATCAGCATGCTATCATCCCATTTGGACGATTGGAGCATGTCCCCGTGGACATCGATGGAGTTAGAACCTTTACAGACATTGAGGTAATTGAAATTGTTGATGATAGTTTCCTTTACCCTGGATTGCTAAGAATTGATTGGGCCTTCAACAATTCTACTGTGGTCGATTTAAAGAAAATACGCATGAAATTTGAAGGAGATGGCCTTTGCAAGATACCAGATATATAATATATGCAGAACAGAAATGAAATGCTAGAAATAACAGAATAGCAGTAAAATATCCAGCATAATCTTCGCAATACACAGAAATGATATACGAAATAGAAACATAAATAGCACTTGAACAGAAATAGCACTTGATTCAGATAGCAATGTTCACAGGCCTCTTCGAGGGGGCAACCTCCAATCGAGCAGCGCTCTGTTACAATAATATCCAAGCTAGGGTTCTCATACCCTCGACTCCTATTT
>ML780580.1:725611-760103 GCA_009831015.1 Picea engelmannii
GAAGATCCTTCTAGAAGCGGAAGCTTCTATTAGGTCTTCTTACATCCACCTAATTCTCTTTTATTGAAAGGTCTTATTAATATTGACCTTTATTACATCCGAATACATTAATCTACCCATGTGCGGGTTAGGACCTTAACAGCCTTAGGGTCATTGCACCCTTAGACCCAGATGAAGGTCTGCGATATATAGAGACCATCAGAGAAGAAGACTACGCATATGAGCTGGAAAACATCTATAAATTAACAGCCAGACAACATGATTATATCAACCCTACTATCGGTGGGAATCTAAGCTGGCGAAGTGAGAACACGTGTTCATCAGATTTAGAAGAAGCACTGGAGAATTGACAGTACTAGATGTACAAAGTATCCACAAGGAGATGTGCTTGACTGAATAGAGAAGTTTGTTGGATTGGTACAACAATAAGTAACTTACCTACCTTTGATGGTCTAAATCCTTTATAATCCTTCTTGATGGACTTTGAAGCAATTGTACCAGCACAATAGAGGCTATTGGCTATAGACAAGGCCCTGCAAGCTACACTAGCAAGATGGTGGGGGACACATAAAAGGAATATCACATACTGGACATAATGTTGAACCTTGATGACAACGCAGTTTTCAACACAAGTAGGAAGTTGCGAAGTGAGGTACACAGGTCAAAGCTTCCCAAAGGACCACGTACGAAGCTATGAAGAGGCCTGGAGTGATATTCCTCTAGAACAATGGGTACACAGATTCATTAACACGCTGGACATGACCCCTATTAACTGGTACCTTCAAGCGGAGTTGTGCCTTATCACCATAGATTGGGAAGGTATGCTTCAGAATTTTGTAACCACCTTATTGTTTGAAAGTGAATTTCCTTCAGTAGATCAATCATTAAATATTGTGAGGTAGAAATTATTTAAGAAGGCATCCAACCTCCCTTTGGAGCAAGAAGAAGATGAATGGACTGCGCCATTCCATAAATTACAAGGATGTTACAACATTAATGCCGATGAAGATGATGATCCAAGGAAAGTAAACATTACTGAGAAAGAAGGCCACAGGGATGTGGAAGGACCAGGAGTTGAACTTCCATTCATTGGATATCCTATCAAGATAAATAAAGTCAATATTGGTACAGAGGAGACACTGAAGCTTGCCAATGTCGGAGATTACTAGGATGCTGCTACCATTGACAAAATTACATAATTATTGCACAAGTATCATGACTTGTTTCCGACCAAGTTCACTGATATGAAGGGTATCAAAGGACCTATGGGAGATATGAGAATACCTTTGAATATAGATGTGAAGCCAGTCAAGAAAAGACCCTACATATTGAACCTGAAATATAAGGAAAAAGTGAAGATTGAGTTGGACAGAATGCTGGAAGCAAGGATTATTGAACCTGTTGAAGAGTCGAAGTGGATCAGCCCTATGGTAGTACAAGACAAGAAGACAAGAGAGATTAGAATATGTGTGGACCTCATAAAGTTGAATGATGCTTGTTTGCATGACCCCTTCCCTACACCATTCATAGATGAAGTATTATACAATGTGGGAGGCTAGGAGGTATATTTTCTTACAGATGAGTTTTCAGGATACCATCAGATCTGGATTGCCAAGGAGGATTTCCACAAGACCACATTTTCCACAGAATGGGGATCCTACCAATACACATTGATGCCATTTGGACTGAAGAATGCCCCAACCATCTTTTCTAGGGTGGTGGTCGAAGCATTCAAAGAATTTTTGCATAAGTTTTTAGAAGCCTATTTTGATGACTGGACTATTTTTAGTTTGCTGAAAAATCATGTTGAATGTCTAAGGCTAATGTTGGATACATGCAGGCAATGTCAAATTTATTTGAATTTGAAGAAGTGCATCTTCTTCTCACCATTTGGAGTATTACTAGGTCATATTGTATGCAAGCAAGGATTGTTGGTGGACCCATCCAAAATTGCAATTATAGTTGATTTTCCACCTCCTACCTTAGTAAAAAAACTACGCATTGTGCTAGGACATACTGGCTATTACAGGAAATTTATCAAAGGATATGCTTAGATTACTGCAGCAATGGAGAAGTTATTAAAGAAATACTATCAGTTTGGTTGGACAAAAGAATGCCAGCAAAGCTTCGATAGACTAAAGCAAAAGATGGTGACTACGCCTATTCTGGTCTTTCCAAATTGGAGAAAGGAATTTCATGTGCATGTTGATGCGTCTTCCATTTCATTAGGAGCAATACTAGCACAACCTAGAGAAGGGGACATTGATCATCCATTAACATTTTCCAGCATAAAGCTATCTATAGATGAAATCAATTACACTACTACAGAGAGAGAAGGATTAGCCATGGTGTATGAACTGCAAAACTTCCACCATTACTTACTAGGAGGACACTTTAAAATGTTTAATGATCACTCTGTGCTGAAGTACCTAGTCAAAAAGGTAGTGTTGGGGGGGTTGAATATGCATATGGCTTCTCTTGTTTCAAGAATATGATTTTGAGATCATAGTTAAGCCAGGAAGAATGAACAAGGGACCTGACCACCTGTCGATGTTGGAACATGGCGAAGAACCCACTGGTATGGAGGATATAGTATCGGATGCACGGATGCTCACCATTAGGAAGATGGATGACCACTTCACAAACATAGTCCAATTCCTGTCAACAGGAATGGCTCCAAGTGAGTATACAATTTCCCAGAAGAAACATCTAGTGGTGCACACTGCAGAATTTTCACTGACAGCTAGTCAGCTATATAAGATGGGACCTGATGAGATACTAAGAAGATGTGTAATGGAGGCAGAGCACCCACTGATCCTTGCAGAAGCTCATGAAGGCATCGCAGGAGGACATTACGTAGGCAAAGCAACTACGCAGAAGGTTCTACGAGATCAACTTTGGTGGCCTACTTTACAAAAAGATGCTAAAAAGTATACTAGAGCCTGTGATGTATGTCAGAGAGTTGGAAAACCATCCAGAAGAGACAAAATTCCACTAGCACTGCAGATGACCCTACAAGCCTTTGAAAAGTGGGTCATTGACTTTGTGGGACCTATAAACCCACCAGGAAAGTGCATAGGAGCAAGAATACCTGACTAGATGGGCCAAAAAAAAGAGCATTCAAGGACTGTAGTGCAACTACAGTCACATGTTTTATATTTGATGACATAATAACTAGGTTTGGATGCCCTAAGACCCTTATGAGTGATCAAGGCACTCATTTCATCAACAAGACAGTTGAAGCCCTGTCTGAAGAATTTGCAGTCCACCATCATAAGAGTACACCTTACCATCCACAATCAAATGGAATGGTTGAAGCATTCAACAAAATCTTGGAGACAACATTGAAAAATACTTGCAGTGTGAACAGGGATGACTGGGATTTAAGAGTACCAGCAGTACTCTGGGCTTATAGAAACACTTGCAAGAAATTAACAACAAAGACCCCTTTCAAGTTGGTTCATGGTCTTGAAGTTGTTGTCCTGATGGAGTACTTGGTATCGAGCCTAAGAATTGATGCATTTACAGACATGGATGATACCAACACTGTTCGTGAGAGGCTTTCCCAACTGGTTGAACTAGAAGAATACAAATTTATGGTAGGATTCCATTAATAGGTACAGAAGGAAAGAGAGAAGGCCTATCATGACAAACACATCAAGAAGAAGGCATTTAAGCAAGGTGATTTAGTATTGATGTATGACAATAAATTTATAATACATCCAGGGAAGTTCAGAATGCATTGGCTTGGACCATATGAGATCACCTATGTTACAGAAGGAGGAGTTGTGCAACTGAAGACATTGAAGGGAGAATGGAAAGAGGGATTAGTAAATGGGAATCGGCTGAAGTTGTACTATGACAACTATCTGCCTCGCAGATCTCACTAAAAGTAAGGAAGAAAAGTGTCTAGGTACTAGGTTCAGTTGAAACTGGGTACCAGACATAGAAAATACAGTCTGCACAAGGATGGGAAGGAGACATGGAGTAGAAAGAAAAGGCTGCACTCCGCAGTCCAAAGTCGAAGTGACATGGAAGGTTCATAATTGAAGTGCCTCGAGATGAGTCACAAGTGAGTGTTGGGGGCCTGTTGGCCCTTGGTTATGGAAGGAATTAAATATCAAGGAAGAAAAGGTAAAATGAGAACTATGCGGGAAACATAGTGACTATCACTGGGTTGAAGTAAGAAAAAGAGAAGAAAAGGGGGAGATAAGTACGGAAAAGAAATTAGTTGAATGAGGAGATCAGGGATGACAGATCAGCAAGACAAAATAATCATGGACAACTCAACAAGTAGAGAAAGCCAACATTGGATGATTTGGAGAACTACGCGATGAGGAAGGAAAGACAAGATGGAAAAGCCTGGAAAACAGGGGTCAAGTTGACCTAGGGTTTTAGACACCTAGGGTTTTGGGTAATTAGGGTTTTGACACCTAGGTTTCGGCCTAAGGATGTTAGTGAGGGACTGCAATGTATAAATAGAGATCGAGAGGACCTAGGTCAGGTGGGTAGTAGCATTGGGGATTGTTGTTGATTGTGGCTGATTGAGAGAATATTGTACTATGAGAGAGAGAAGTGCTGAGAGTGAGAGCCTTCTAGTATTGTAAGATCTTTAGCTGGGTGTGAAGATCAGATCCTGTAGTTGGGTGCACAGGAAGGGGAGAGAAGAAGAGAGAGGATCTACTGGTCAGAGCACAGATTAGAACTATAAGCTTTATCTTAATATATCATAAGCATAGTTCTGTGGACGTAGCCCTAGAGAGAGGGTGAACCACGTACATTTTGTGTTGTATGTGTGATTGATGCCTAGATTCCTTTCATTGTTATGATGTCATTTTCATTATTGTGTTAGATCATATCTATAGCTACGTAGAGTAGATATAGTTGATAAGTGACACATGTATGCTACATTATTGTTGTATTTTTTCCACTTGATATTCCCCTGGTTGTAGACATATCTGTCCTACAACCCCCCTCTTAGCTACTTCAGGTGAGACTGCATCTGCTTCATAGGTGTTATTGAAAGGGCCAGTAGCTAGGTCTTGTTGGTGCACTCTTAGAGTGAACCCTAGGTCTACCCTTGTGCCAACACCAGCATAGTGTTAGATGGGTTAAATAAGTGAGCGATGTAACCAATTCTTCCAACAGGTAGGAATGCTTCCATCAATGTGAATTTTTCCATTATGGTGTGGTCTCAATATAAAAAAATGTGGTATGTTCACCCATAAATGTGTTTCCTAGTTGTTACGAAGCATCATTCTAACGGTCGGGGCACCTCCAATGGTCATATAGCTTCACCGAGGAGAAATCCCATTCTGTGTAGTTCTGTTGATCCGACGAGGTTCAGATCCTGCAAACTTGCTTCCTGCGAAGTCTTCCATTTGTTATATATAACTTACTATAGTCTTTCGAACTTGGATTTCTTCTTATTGAGCTTCCTTGCCTTCTTTCTTGTGATCTAAGTCTCTCTAACTGTTTATGGATTCCTCTTTCCATTCTTATTCCTATCTTCTCCTAACATAGTAACTTCGTGATGTTGATGTGATCTCAAAGGGTTCGAAGGTAATATTCCTTCCCTTACCACTTCCTGGATGGATATACTTTCTTTTTGCATGGATGCGTCCTTCAAACCTTTTTGTTCTCTTTCAACTTCAACAACTAATTCTCTTGCCTTCTATTTCTTCAACTCAACTTCTTGTTATTTTTTCAGTCAATCTATTTTTCTATCTATGAAATCCCTTAGTTCTTTCTTTTTCTTTTCTTTAGCTGCTTCCTCTACTTTGCTTCTGATCTGATTTTTCTCAATCGAAGTCTTACCTAGAAAAAGGGGGAAAGGGACGTTATTCTCAACAAACTTAATAACTTCAAATTCCTCTTCAGTCGATGTTCCATGGATAATAACAGGTACATTAGTAATTCTTCCACATAAGGTTATCATCTTTCCTTTGAATAAACCTATTCTTCTCAATAAATATACTATAGTAGAATTTCCCAAAATTTTCCAAGTGCTTTATGTCATAATATTCACTTGTGTTTCTTCATCAAAGACACAGACTATGTCGAAGTATCCTATTCTTGTATCTATGCGTTGTTTTTCTTTCATGATCTCTGGTAAACTGACATCTTTGTAATCATTCATCATTTCTTTTAACTGTACTAATGTAGTCTGAACTTTCTCTGATTCTTTCCCTTGATGATTCTTTAACATGATCTTATTTTCTTAACTTCCTTCATAGTTCTCTTGTCTCATGCTCATTTGTTCTACTTTATCAATCATTCTTGGACAATTCTCAACTTCATGACCAACAAATTTACAACAAAGACAAACAGGACTTGCACCAGGGAATTCCTTAGAAAGATGTCCCAGTCTTCAGCAGTTATAACATAGTGTCAATCTTCTCTTTCTCTTGTAAGTTCCCCTAACATCTCTTGTATTGCGCACTAGGATCACAATGTTGGACCTGTATTTAGAAAAAAATATTTCTAGGTTCTTGTATCCAATTATTATTCCAAAAATTCTTTCTATGCATAGGAATAACATATATTTCTCTATTTTTATTAGATTTATTCAAATCAAATCTTTCTTATAATTGTACCCTAGCTTTCAGACTAGGACATAAACTATCAAACATACCTAGATTCATGCTCTCAAAACAAAAATTTCCACTTATCTTACTCTATCAAAGCAGACGGATTTACCTCTTTCAAGATATTACCTCTTTTCTTTAGGTTGGGTTTATTTCTTAGCACAGACCTTCGCAAGTCAAGTAGAGTACTACACACTATAGCAGTAGATCTACGCATAGATATTCTCTTCTCTTTACTTCAGTTCCCAACAATCACAGTTTCAGGTCCCGACAATGGAACCATTTGTTGGCATAGGGGATGACCCAGGGTTCAACGCTTCAACAATGCACCAAAAAAACCCTAACTACCGGCCCTTTCGGAAACACCTACGAAGTAGGTGAAGTCTCACCCGAAGTAGATGTAGGGGGGGGTTACAAGACTCAGGTGTCTAACCAAGTTGGGACATATATCTATGATTACAATTACTTACTTTTTAGAGTACTTAAGAACAACATGCATTAGTTTATCATCTTCATTCACATCGCAGAACAAACCCTAAGGATAGATCGGTGCAGTAACAATGACCAAATACACATCGCACTTAGCATCATATGTTAGATCTAGTACGTTCAACATAAATAAAGCACTAATCATTCATAGATCTATCTATCATACATAACAATCAATGCACTAAGAAGAGTCACAACATAAAAATCATAGCAAAAGGAAAACCATCAACACATGATATACGTGGTTCACCCTAGTGTGGGGCTACGTCCACCAACTGCTTCTTCTTCTTTATTAGGCTTCAATCTCTTACATTCATCTTCTCCTGTGCATTGAGCCACATAGCTAAGATTCGCACCGGAGAGGTGATTTGTGCACTAAACACCATATCCACCTTCCCAAAATTAGGTCAAGGCATAGAGCCAACTCCCCTACTAAGCACAGAGACTTACATACACAGTGTGTTGCACTAAGAAACACAAAACTACTTGCACTTAGCCTTGCAAGCTATCAACTTCTTTCTACATTACATTCTTACTTATTTATACTTTTACATTTACAAAAATGCCTAATCATGGGTAAACCCATGGGCCGACATCCCATAAACCATAACACAAAAAGCTAATGAACCCCTTGTTGGGTCCGCAAATCAAGTGATATCCCGTGATCTCAGCTCCGCCTAGGCACTCCATCTTCGACCAGCCTGTCGAAGTCCAAAAAGGTGGTCAAACCTAGCTAATGTTTCCTCAAAACTTGGTCAAGGGCCAACATATAGCCAGGGTATACTCATCCCTATACGCGACTGTGAATGTTTCAAACCACATATATGTCCGTAAACAATGTTTTTGATGATTGCTAACTCAAAAAATGATTTTTCTCTTGCAGGATAGTTATAGAGTGGAGGGAAATGGAACATGAGGAGGTATATGTTGTTGTGGAAAGAGATATGGGGGCCCAAATGGCCTTGAAAAGATGTGGGTTGTATAATTTTTGGGCTCTCAAAGGGATGAGGGACCAAGTGAGGTTTCTACAACTTCTCATGGATTACTGGGATCCAGACAATGAAAGCTTCAACCTTGATGGGAAACCATTAAGGATTGAATTCGAGGATATTTATTTCTTGACGTGGTTTTCACATTAGGGTGAGGTGGTTAACCTCAAATCCCAGGGAGCTGGGAGAGTATGAATATAGAATAATACATAGACGCTCATTGCATTGCAGGGACCGAGAAGGTTGGGATTCAACTCCCCATCCAAGCGATAAACAATCTAAGCCTCAAGATTGTTGTCCTCATTTTGACATGGATCACAGGATCGAGTTCATTGCACCAAGAATCAAGGCCACTGATGTTCTACTCCATAGAGTTCTTGAGACCCATGGTGTATGACTGATGAACCTCATTATTGGCTAACATGAAGAGCCAATTGACAAAATGAAAATAGTGTGGTAAGAGGAACTTCGGTTTTTCTTCCATCTTGTGTAGCTTTTTATTTGAGTGAGTTCCAGGTTTGGGACCTAGAGTGGAGATCATTCTGTGAGGACCTTGCGATCCATCCATGGCATGATGAACCAAGGTGATGAGATGGTAGGGGGGAGGTAGGGTTCCCACACCCTACAACAATGATTTATTTTACTAGTGGAGATGATAGATCATTTCTTTGGATGAACACCCTTATGAAGGGATCGACTTCAGAGGGTACCATGACATTCCATTACCACCAAGGACCTCCTACATGGACATAGGTATGTCAAAGTTTTTTAAATATTTCATTTTTTTGTATTTTTGTATAGGAAAACAAAAAAAAAATGGATTATGTTTAAATACTAATTAGACACGTATGTGACATAGATGTAGGTACATAATATTTGGACAAGCTTCCATGACATTTTTCGAAGGTATCTGGGAGATGAGGTGACAGGAGGATAAGTAGAGAGATTCCTTCAAAATGTGTAGGGAAACCTATCTCATTTGACACAAAGGATTTTTGATGGTTCAAGTGGAGGATGTGTTGAAGGCTATGCATTATCAGGTGGTAGGCATGCCCATATATTGGGTGTGACTCATTTGACATATCGCAAACGTCGTAGTTTTTTATCATGACACACATCTACTGCCACATGCATAGATGTCATGACTTTTGTATTATGGGTTGTATATGTGTATTGAGGGTGTTAGCCCCAATTGTGTACTATAAACATCATATCGTTTTTGATATATATATAAAAACATGGTTCTTCGGCTTTACTTATGTTACAATGTGTACATTGATGAGAATTTTTTCTTTGCTTTAGTCATGTGACAAATTCCAATCTAAAACAAAATTAGCATATGCATCGGATACATAATTAGAAACCCTAGGTATGTGATGATAGGTAATAAAATCAAACTGTCATTCTAAAAGGTGTACCTGTAGGAATCGTCAGAGTAACGTAGGGTCACGCACATGGTAATTTCTGTTCAACTTACATACTACCAATTAGGAATCCATGCGAACCTCCAAAGAGTGATTACCATGAAAAATGACATCACACAAAATTTTTATAATGATGTTATATTCAGCACATTATTCATGGATGGCCCTAGGCATACGCCACTTGAAGAAACCGGTAGACCCTTGGGTGAGTAAACAACCCAAGTGACTAAAGTCAAGTTTCATGTATGACGATTGGCTCCATATAAGAATCCTATCTAGACCGAAGACTTTGTTGAGATCTTCCAACCAAGGGGAAAACTTGATAAGCAAGATTGAGACAAAAATAAAGGGAAAACATATATACACTAAATTACATTAGTATACAAAGAGTTACACCCAAGCTAGGGGCTCAAGTGTAATATATTCTCAAGTAAATCCCATTCCTGGGCTCAGCCAACATATTCCCTTAATAATATTCTAATTCACTGGCTCCTTTTTCCAAGACACATCACATGATATAGGGACTGTGCCACATAGTTTTGAACTTTACTACCCCCAGTGGTTATATGGCTTGATCATATAAAAGGACCAAGTCACCCTCAACGTACAACCAAATAAAGACAGACTTATCGTATTGGGCCTTGACACATATTTTATTCACTTCGATAGCCATAGAGGCATCTCGACGCTGCTCATCAAGGCTCTCTAGGTGCATGAGGCGTCGTTCGAGATCGAAAATGTCATGTAGGAGTGAAACTAGCAATATAAGAGAAGGGATTTCACATTCAATAGGTAATATTGAATCCAAATTGTGTACTAACTAGAAAGGAGAAAAACTAGTGGCAGTCTTGACCAAGGTTCGGTATGCCCAAAGTGTGGGATATAGCATGATATGATAGTCAGATTTTCTCTGGATGACAATTTCTTGCAAAATGATCTTGAGAGACTTTCTTACGGCCACTACCTGTCCATTTTCCTTGGGGTAGTAAGGGGAATAATAACCATTCTTAAACCTCAGTTTGGATGCTATCTCTTCCATCATTTCATTCTGAAAGTGACTGCCATGATCAGTGACAATCTCACTCGGGATTTCGAACCTGGCGATAATTTGATTGAATACAAAGAAGGCGATAGTCTTC
The DNA here is from genome assembly GCA_009831015.1 of Picea engelmannii. Lineage (NCBI taxonomy): Eukaryota > Viridiplantae > Streptophyta > Pinopsida > Pinales > Pinaceae > Picea > Picea engelmannii. The sequence continues at coordinate 736,240 of ML780580.1, forward strand.
TCATCAAATTTAACTGTAGGAATGGCTTCAACCCACTTAGTAAAGTAGTATACGACCACAATGATGTGTCGATTCCCCCCAGCCGAAGTTGGGTTGCAATCCACAAAGTCCACCCCCCACTTGGTGAAGGGACCGATGGTAATGACTGGGTGGAGAGAGGATATATGAGAGCACATTTTCTAAGTGAACACCTGGAAGGGGTGACACTTCTTAACCACTTCAATGCAATATTTAAATATAGATGGCCAAAAATAACCAGCTCGCAAAATTTCATGGGTTGTCACAAGCCCAGATAGATGACCACTACAAGCCCCACTCTAACAGTCGTTTAGAAATGACTCAGATTCTTCGTGAGCTAAAAAAAGATGAAATATATTATCTATTCCTCGACAATACAAAGTGTCACTGATGATATGGTAATTCTTATCTTGGTATCATATACGTTGTCATTCATCTCACAAGAAATGCTGAGGGAAATTCAAAGTTTGAAGATAGAGAACAACGTCTCCATACCAGGGGTTGGACAATGAGACAAGGAAAATGTTTTCATCCACAAAAGAATCAACGTGAACAACATCCTCGTCTGATCGTGGGAAATTGGATATTAACTCTGCAGAGACTAGTGATTTCTTGGATTTCACAGAAGTGAAATCAAGATCGAATTCTTGTAAAATGACGATCCATTTATTGTATTTTTCCCCTATGATACGCCTGGTAAGGACGTATTGAAATGGATTGACATCGGAAACCATAATAGTTTTGCAAAGAAATATATAATGGCTTAATCGTTGGACTACCTGAATAGAATCCACAACTAGCTTTTCAAAGTGAGAATATTTGAGCTCAAGGCCGACTACGATTCGACTAAGATAGTAAATGATATGCTCATCGAGCTCATCATCCTCCTAAACCAATACCATACCATTCATCTCTTCGGACATGGTGACATAAAGCATATAAGATCTACTATAGTCAGGATACTTCAGTAGAGGCGTCGATACCAAGGATTTCTTCAAAGAATCGAAGGACTCTGGGGCTGGCTCATCCCAGATAAAAGGGGTGTCCTTCTTCAAAAGATGCATGAAACCATTAGTAATATTGGCATAGTTCACTATAAACCAACGTAAAAAGTTATCTTTCCTCTATAAACCTTGAAGTTGTCTAATAGTGCGCGTGGGAGGAAATCAAAGTATTGCCTCAACCTTTAATGAGTCTACCATGATCCTAGACTCGGAGATTAGAAATCCTAGAAGACGTCTCGACCTAATGCAGAAGATTCATTTATGAGGGTTTAATCGGATGCGATAATGACAACATCTTTCAAAAACTAGTCGAAGGTGCTTAGGGTGATCCAGTCTCTTAAGAGAGTGAGCCACAATATCATCAAGACAAGCTTCAATTATATTCTTAAGATCATGGAATGTGAAGGTCATAGCACGTTGGAAGTTTTCTTTGGGTTTTTTAAGACCGAAAGGCATCTTCTGATATGCGAAATCACCCTAAGGGAAAATAAATTTTGTCTTATGTTGATCCTCAAGTTTAATTTGAATTTAGTTATACCATGAAAATTTGTCTATGAAAGAAAAAACTTTGCTTCCCGCACACTCGTCGAGAATCAGATCGATGAATGGTGTCGGGAAGTTGTCCTTAGGACAGGCTTTGTTCAGATCACAGAAATAAATGCATACATAGATGGTTCCTTGATTCTTATTCACATGAACATGATTGTATACCCATTCAGTCAAGGGAATTGGGTAGATGAAGCCAACATTAAGCAGTTTCTCTATCTCTTCCTTAATAGCAGGGGCCTTTCAAGGATTGACAACTCTAATATGTTTTCGAATAGGAATAGCATCCAGGTACACTTTAATATCATGTTCGAAAATTCAAGGGTCGATTATTGGCATCTCTTCATATGACCAAACAAATACATCACATAATTCCTTGAAGAGTTTGGTGTAGATCAGGATTTCTTCTAGAAAACAGTCTACACCGATGTGTACATTTTCAATCTTTCTAGGGGTATGAGAGATATCGATCATGATGATAGGTGAGATACTCTCCATATTTTCTTCGGCATAAATGTCGTGTGTATCAATCGAAACTACGACATGACCGACTATCTCTAAGAGAGTAGATCTAAATTCATCTTGCTCTGTTATAGAAAGCTCTGGGAGAAAATAAGAGAGATGATGCATATCATCCCAAGGATTGTCAGAACCATTCATGGCCTCGATGATAGCTTCATCTGAGATAAAATTATCATCGAGGTATTCATGTGAAAAATATGAAAAAGTGGCACACACAGGCTCAAGAACAGGATCATCCTTGTTCGTCTGCAAGGTAATATGATCTGGATCGACGAAAGAGTCAAGAACAACTTGATACACTATCTTTGTTGTCGATAGTGACATGGCCATTACAGCATGCGAATGACCTTCAAAATATGCATTCGATGAAGGTAGGGTCCAAGGGTTGTTAAAATAGGAAGTGAAGAAAGGAATGGACCTTGCTGATGAAACGCGCCTACTGGACATGGCGTAAATATGGTGAATCGGTGCCATGAATTCGAAGGTACCCATAAGGGATGAATACATTCCAACACTGATATTCTCAATTGTCGGCTGATAATTGTCGACCACGGGGATCGTCAGTCCAAAAGATGCACTGGGGCTAGCATACGCAAAGGACAATTGATCGATCATCACGATCTTCCAATCATGAGGAAAACAAAGAGTATGAAATACATATGATACCATGGAAGTCATAGCGTAAGTCCAATTGTGTCCTAGTAACAAGTTATAATCGAGGGGCCCATAAACCACCTAGACATCCACCTCTACCATATTCCCACCTAACTGGACTGGAAAGGTAGGAAGAATACTATGAGGGTGGAAGGAACGACCGTCAAAAGTATTCAACATGGTTGGAGACTGAGAGAGAGTCAGAGATTCCAGGGCTTTCCAACAGACCAGGGATATCACACATGTTGCAATGCCTTCATCAACAACAGTACGATTGATGTTATACTTCAAGTAACCCATAGGGATTTGGAATGCCACATGGTAAGGCATGTGAGGCTTCACATATATGACATCAAACTTGATAACTTTCGAGCCACTGGGATCTAGATCTCCTAATGTAGATAGAAAGGAATTCCTCTGTGAAGGACACGTATGGAGTACCTCCAGATCCAACATCTCACAAGGGGTTTGACCCAGGTCCTCAACAATAGAGTAATTCTAGGTGACCAACATTAGGATTGTGGATAGAGAACTTGAGTTCTCCTTTCGTAATACGAGTCAGTGGCTCTGTTATTTCAATTTGTAAGGGAGTATTTAGAGGGGGGGGGGAGACTCTAGACCAGGTACAGTTTGTGGAGAAATATAATCGTGAGATTGGGTGGCTACATTAACCTTAGATTTGACCATATTGATGCATAAATGGTTATCTTCATGTGCCAGTGGCTTTTGACTCCCACTCACCACATTTCTAGCATTTGAGGAGAACAAGGCCATGTGTTAGTTATGTGGAAAAGGATTTTTCATCAAGACGAGTGCTAGAGATAAGAACCTCATAGCTTCCACAAGTTTGGGGCATAAATGAGTAAGGTGATCATCTATACAAATCTTATAGGGAAATTTCACCTTACACATTTCTTTATTTCCCTCACCAACATTATTATTTGTCTTCTCATTATTACCATTTTCCTTGGGTTTGTTATTCTTCCTACCCTTATAGTTATTATTATGTCCTTTCTTCTTATTCCTGCCTGGTTGTTGGTTACCATTTGGGTTGGTTGACGTTTGCATGGAATGTACATCTATCAACTGAGTGGGATTGGAAGACACATATGAAGTTGGCCCTCCTGTATACTCGCTTAGAGACAACTCTTTCAAATGGATTTTCATCGAGTCTATGGATTTCACATTGGTGGAGCCTATAATGCCATCGACATGAGGCCCAGGATTTTGTCTAGGGTCATAGTTTTACCTCAGTGCGTCAGGAAGAATATTGTATAACATCCCAGACTAATCATATATAAGATCTAACTGTTAGGCTTTGATAATCGCTTCTTCTTCAAATGTAACCCCGGATGTAGAGACATCCTTCGAAATAGGAGGTTGTAGAGACTTAAGGAACCACTCTAGCAGGAATTTCAGGGGTATGCAAGCCTTGATCAACCTCTTTCGTCTACGCCACTACTGGATGTGATCCAATATGTGAGTGGCTTTGTTAGGGTCCTAACCCACACATAGGTAGATTAATATATTCGAATGTAATAAAGGTCAATATTAATAAGGCCTTTCAATAAAATAGAATAAGGCCAATGTAAGAAGACCTAATAGAAGCTTCCACTTCTAGAAGGATCTTCCTCTAGATGCTTCTCTTGATAGACATTTTGTATAAATAAGGGTCGAGGGTATGAAAACCCTAGCTTGGAGATTATTGTAACAGAGCGTTGCTCGATTGGAGGTTTCCCCCTCGAAGAGGCCTATGAACATTGCTTTCTGAATCAAAATGTTATTTCTATTTTTGTTCTTATATCATTTATGTGTTATTATGGAGATTATACTAGATATTTTACTGTTATTCTGCCATTTCTAGCATTTTATTTATGTTCTGCATATTTTATATATCTAGTATCTTGCAAGTGGTATCAGAGCACTTTCCTTGGCAGAAATTGTGGGAATTTTTTTTCCAGGGTAGAGACGTATTCCGACATCTTTAAACCACAAAGATCTGTCGTTACGCGAATAAACCCGTGGTTGAGGGATTCATACATGCAGGAAATACAAGTGGTTCTTAAGCACACATCTTTTGGCCACCCTTGTAACCCCTGTTGGTACCCCTTCGAGTGGTAGCGCATCAGAAAACACCTCTGTACGGATTGGCCTAGATTTCCTAAAGCCCTCTTTAGATAAACCTATCGGTCACCGTACTGCTATAGTGTCACCAAGAACAACACTTGGGAAGATGCTCTCTAGTACCTGGGTAGTCAGGTAGTACGGATAAGGGTACAGTCTATCCTCCTTAGTTAGTGCCATGAGATATTGGGCCGAGTACTATTTTTGGACCCCGCACATATATCAGAGAGATATAGCACAGGGAAAACCCTTATCTGTAGAACCCTTGAATACCTAACCCTTGGGGGACATAAACATAAAAGAATTAAAAACAGACCAGATATATTGCCACGCAATTGTGTTCAGTTGCCAAGTAAATACACATCTCTTTCTAGTTAAACATTTGAGGATTTCATCACTGCATTATTCTTCAGATCAGAGTATAACTTCGTAGGTGTAAAAAAAAAAAAAAAAAAATCTGGAAAAAATTTCACCATTATTTGAGACCTATTCCATTGGATTCATCTTTCCGCCCTTAGCACTTTCATCCATATCATTTTTAGACAAAATTTTTTACCCCACCCACCCCTTTTCAGTTCACCCATCCTCATGGCCCATACTTGTAGCCAAGACCTGGAAGCTCGCTTCAACACCATGCAATCCATTTTCCTAGAAACCCCAAAAGAAGTAAAACAACTCAGTGCTATTGTTGCCTCCATCGATTCATCCATCAATGCTACCATAAATACAAACATGCAATCCTCAATGGACGAAGTCAAACAAGAACTTACCACCTAGCTTGAATCTATCTTTGCATCACTCTGCACCAAACTGAAGATCCCTACAAATGACCATTTCTCTAAAGCACATCCAAGGAATGAAGGTGAAACTTCCTCCCATTCCAATACCTTTCAGTTCCATCACTTTCAACGTGACATACGCCTTCCACAAGTGGACGTGACCAAATTTGATGGCTCATACCCCACTAGTTGGGTAACCCAAATGGAACATTATTTCTCTTCATATGGCATTACCAATGACTTGGCCAAACTCCGATATGGTGTTCTCCATCTAGATAAAGAACGTTGGCAATGGTGGAAATGGAGAAAAACTACCCATCAAGGGTATATTGCTTGGACCCAATTTGTGACTAAGCTTTATGAACGCTTTGACACAGACACCAACCATTTGGGCCATTTGACAAAGTTGAAGCAATCTTGATTAGTAGACGACTTCATAGTTGCCTTTAAACACCTGGCTTTTCGAACAGAGGGCATGACTGATGCTTTCTTTCAAGAGTGTTTTATTAGTGGCCTCAAGGAGGAGATTCCAGCCCATGTCCTCATGGATCTACCCTCAACTTGGGTGGAGGCTAATAAAAGAGCTAAAGAAGCACAACAAGTGGTATCATCTCAAAACCAAAAACACTCCTTTATCCCTCACCCTAAACCCGTCACTCCCACTACTCCCTCCGCCCCATTAAAAATCCAAAAATTGACCAGGGTTGAAATGGATGAACACCAACTCAAAGGCCTTCATTATAATTGTGATGAAAAATATTTCTCGGGCCACAAGTGCAAGGAACAAAAGATTTTTATGGCCATCTCTAAGGACATTTCAGAAGAGGATGTTGAAACTCCCCTGGTGTCTGAGTCACCTGAAATCACTGATATAAACCCTCCCTCAGACCCTCCCAAAGTAGAACCCATCATTTCCCTCAATGCTCTCACTAGTTTTTCCACTCCCTAAACCCTCAAGTTAATAGGTTACATCAAGCATCGGAAGGTCATCATTATGGTTGATAGTGGAAGCACCCATAATTTTATTCATCACCGCATTGCCCAAGAAACTCATTGCTACATCCATGTTGTCAATAATTTCCAAATAATGATTGCCAATGGTGGTTCCATGAAATGTGGAGGGTGTTGTGAAAATGTGTGTCTCCAAATCAGTGACTACCACCTAAAATCTCATATGTTTGCTATCAACATGGGTGGTTGTGACATTGTGTTGGGTGCCAACTGTATAAGAACTTTGGGTCCCATTCTCATGGATTTTAAGGCATTAACCATGCAATTCAACCAGGAAGGCCACCAATATAAATTCCAGGGCATCACTGCTGGTTCACCTGAGGTTATTAGTTCCCATCGCATCAAAAATCTGCTCAAAAAAGGTCATTCTAGTGTCATTTCCCAACTCCATGCCATTCAAGCAATAGAAACACCCCCATTGTCGCATGTCCTCCAAGCTCTCCTTTCTAAACATAAAATGGTATTTTCCACTCCCCAAGGCCTCCCTCCTTCCTGCGGTGTTCATGATCATTCCATTCCCCTTGTACCTGAAATCCTTCCTCCCAATATCTGTCCATATCGCCACCCCTTTTCAAAAAAAATTGAAATTGAGAAAATGGTCCGAGAACTCCTTAATGCAGGCGTTATCTGCCCTAGTACGAGCCCTTACTCTTCTCCTATAGTCATGGTCCTAAAGAAAGAATGTTCTTGGAGAATGTGTCCTGACTTTCGTGCCCTCAACAAACTGACCATTAACGAAAAATTTCCCCTTCCTGTCATTGATGACCTCCTGGATGAATTGAGTGGTGCCCAATTCTTTACTAAACATGATCTTCACTCAGGATATCACCAGATATGTATGAAAGAGGCAGACATTCCCAAGACAGCCTTTCACACTCATGAGGGCCACTATGATTTTTTGGTCATGCCCTTTGGCTTATGTAATTCTCCCTCCACCTTCCAAAGCCTCATGAATCATGTCTTCCATCCCTTTCTCTGTCATTTTGTCTTAGTTTTCTTTGATGATATCCTCATCTATAGAAAAAACTGGACCGACCATCTTACTTATGTGGATAAAGTTCTCCATCTCCTCTCCCAACACCAACATTTCCTGAAACAGTCTAAATGAGATTTTGGTGCCTTGTAAGTAGAATACTTGGGTCATCTGGTTGGCAATGATGGAGTCAAGGTGGATCCAAAAAAGATTGAAGCTATGCAATATTGGCTGCACCCAAAGACTCTCAAAATCTTGTGTGGACTTCTGGGCTTAACAGGGTATTATCGCAAGTTTGTTGAGAACTATGGAAAGATTACAACACCTCTCACTACTCTCCTCAAAAAGAACTCTTTCACTTGGACTCCAGCCACTGCTTAAGATTTTCAAACCTTGAAGATGGACATGTGCACCACTCCGGTTTTGGCCCTTCCTGATTTCACAAAGAACTTTGTGTTGGAATGTGATGCCTCAGGGAAAGGAATCGATGTTGTCCTTATGCAAGAGGGTCGACCTTTGGCCTTCACCAGCAAGCAACTATCTGAAAGGAATCTGGGAAAACCCATTTATGAAAAGGAAATTTTGGCTATTCTGCATGTCGTTGAGCTGTGGCACCCTTATCTCTTGGGGCAACGCTTCCAAATCAAGACCGACCATCAAAGCCTCAAGTACTTTCTGGAACAATGCATTTCCTCCTAGGAAAAAAAAAATGGGTGACTAAGCTCTTTGTTTATGATTATGAGATCATTTAAAAGAAGGGAAAAGACAATGTAGTGGCAAATGCACTATCCCAAAAATATGAAGAAGAAGGATCCCTTTTTTCTCTTTCCTTCATTGTACCCGATTGGCTCCAAGTTGTACGACAGGAATGGCTTCAAGACCCCAAAAGTTCACATCTGATCCAACAATTGTAGAGAAAGGCTCTGTCTCTCCCAGGGTACTCTTGGCTATAGGATGAGCTTCGATACAAAGGCCCTTTGTATTTAAGTAAACAATCAAAGCTTAAATCCACAGTACTTTATGAGCTTCATGCTACACCCACAGCGGGGCACTCAGGGTTCACCAAAACATATGACAGAGTCAGACGTTCTTTTTTCTGGGATGGTATGAAACAAGACATCCATAATTTTGTAGCTGAATGTGAGGTGTGCCAATGCAAAAAGGGAGAAACAGTCAAATCTCTGGGCACACTACAACTACTTCCGATTCCACCAGCTATTTGGAAGGATATCTCTATGGACTTTATTACCGTCTTACCCAAATCAGGGAATAAATCAGTCATAATGGTGGTTGTGGATCACCTTTCCAAGTATTCTCATTTCTGCGCTCTTCAACACCCATTTACTGCATACACGGTGGTTCAACTTTTCATGGACTAGGTCTTCAAGCTTCATGGCATGACACACTCTATTGTTTTTTATCGTGACCCAACTTTCACAAGCAATTTTTGGCAAGAATTGTTTAAGCTCCAGGGCACCCAATTGCATCTCAGCATAGCTTATCATCCCTAGACTGATTGTCAAATGGAAGTTGTCAACAAGTGTTTGGAAACATATCTGAGGTGTTTTGCTTCTGAAAAACAACATCAGTGGGTTCAATGGCTACCCCTAGCCGAATGGTGGTACAACACTTCCTACCATACAGCTACTCGCATGACTCCTTTTGAAGTAGTATATGGATAGAAACCACCTTCAGTTCTCTCATACTTATCGGGTACCTCGAAGGTCCAGGTAGTTGACCAAACACTTACAATTTGAGAGGATATTTTTTGTACCCATAAAGAGAACTTAGTCATGGCACAAAATCGCATGAAGAAACAAGCAGATCAAGGTCACTCTGAACGTCAATTTGCAAAAGGGGATCAGGTGTTTCTGTGACTGCAACCATACAAGAAAACCTCCCTCAAGGTTGAGCATTGTCAGAAGCTAGCACCCAAACTTTATGGTCCTTATACAGTTCTCAAACGTGTGGGACAAGTCACATATCAGTTAGCTCTGCCCAGTCAGTCGAAGCTACATCCAGTTTTCCATGTTTCATGCTTAAAGAAGGTGATTGGAACTCGGTGCCAAATTCAAACCAACCATCCTAAGTTAGCTGAAGAAGGATCCATTTGGATACAACCAGAAGAAGTTTTGGACTAGAATGAGCATTGCCTGCATTAGTGAACCATCAAGGAAGTGCTAGTCGAGTGGAAAGATACGAATCCAACAGATGCCACTTGGGAACCAGCTACCATTCTGCAGCAGTTTTCTCATCTCAATCCTTGAGGACAAGGTTGTTTTTAAGGGGGGCAGACATGTTAGGGTCCTAACCCACACATAGGTAGATTAATATATTTGGATGTAATAAAGGTCAATATTAATAAGGCCTTTCAATAAAATAGAATAAGGCATATGTAAGAAGACCTAATAGAAACTTCTGCTTCTAGAAGGATCTTCCTCTAGATGCTTCTCTTGATAGACATTTTGTATAAATAAGGGTTGAGGGTATGAAAACCCTATCTTGGAGATTATTGTAATAGAGCATTGCTCAATTGGAGGTTGCCCCCTCGAAGAGGCCTATGAACATTGCTTTCTGAATCAAAGTGTTATTTATATTGTTGTTCTTCTATGATTTCTGTGTTATTGTGGAGATTATGCTAGATATTTTACTGTTATTCTGCCATTTCTAGCATTTTATTTATGTTCTGCATATTTTGTATATCTGGTATCTTGCAGGATTTGTTCTAGCGTAAGGTCGACATAATTTCTAGGCCAACATCATAACGAACCAAGAATTGGAAGTGGTTAAGGAAGACTAAAACCATCTAACTAAAGGTCTTGTATGCCCCACTAGGTAGCTCGATATACCATTTCATGGAAACCCTCGTGAGGGTGCGTTGAAACAATATTAACCAAATGGAATCTTTGTAAAGGGAATTTGAAGAGAACCATAGGTGACAAGAGGTAACGTGATCACTAGAATCCTCTCCATTCTTTCCTTTGAATTTTGGAATATCCAAAGGAATCTTGGTGGGAATGAGAGGCCATGAAGGATCATGACACACAGGGTCGTTCATCAACTTAGACAAGTCTGAAAGATTGAGTGTGTCCATAAAAGGGAGAAGGGTTGCGAAATTTGGCCCCAAGCTCCCTGGAAATATTGTGGTTGAGGAATTGCATCCCATCCAGGGTTCTGGTAAGCACCATGGCCCTATATAGGATTGTAAGACCCTCCTCTGAGCTGATTCATAAGGGGTTGGTTGGGCATCATTCTAGTAGGAATGTTCTGATGAAGGTTATAAAAACTTCCCCCAACCGGAGTGGACCCGGGTTGGGGGTTTCTCAAGGTGTGAATCTAGAGGATGAAGGTGGATTCGTCATTCCAAATGTGTTGGTCAGAATAGACACTCAGGAGGTGAGTGTAAAGGATGGAACTTGATAAGAAGATTGTCTACTAGGTTGGTTACTCCATTCAGAAGAAACATGATTAGACCCAGTATTAAAATGGGAAAATCCTCCCATGGTAGGAGTCATTTGAGGGACATGAGTTCCACCAAATGAAAATGGAGTATAATGAGGAGTTGTGCCTCCAAGTCCATTTTTAGAATTAGGGCCAACATCTAGTATGGAGTTTGGAAACTGCAATGTAAAATTCGGCATACCATAGGAAAAAGGACTAGAGGCCATAGGGATAGACTAAACATTATAGACCGATGAGTGACCAAGAGACCCAAATGGGTTCATGGCAATAGGTTGAGAATTCACTATAGGATGGGAAGCAATGATGATAGGTGCCTTCAATACTACAACCATTGTAGTTGAAGGAGTATAAGGGGTACCATTAACTATACTAGGTGTGGGGGTCAAAGGGCTCCGAGTATCTTGATGACTTGGTTCAGTACTCATCCTTGTAGAATCATAAGTCTAATAAGTGGAGGTCTGTGGACCATGTTTAATGACTCTATTCCTTTTAGAAGGCAAAGACTCAAAATGTGGTGGTAATTGTAAAAAGAGGCGATACTTGTGGGGAAGCTGGTCTGGCTCCTTGATGAATTAAGATTCAAGATATAAAAAAAAAATCCTAAGGCCAACTAGTAATCAAAGAGCACACGAAAAAAAAATAAGCGACCAATATGCACACAAACAGGATAAAGTGGCTGAAAGGGACCTCCCTCTCTAAAGTAGGTATGCCTCACCCAAGAGGGTCATGAGACTCCACTGCTAAAGATTAGAGGAAACAAAATCAGTTATAAGGGCCCTCGTGGTCTTAACAACCAGTCGGTCAGATCCCGCCGGAGAGGGAATCCTCCATAACGTTTGTGTGTTGTTCGACCCTTACTTGACCCAGGTTACCTATAGAATAACCCCTGCAAGTAACGTATGCGGTACCTACGTCAAGAAAATAAGAATCGACGTTATAACTGATGCATAAGAAACCAGTCATAAGTCAGGTCCACTATATGGGTAGGGTAGCAAAGCCCAAAACCTTGAAAGCACTACCTCTCATGGAGGTAAGGGAACTAGCAAGATTCCCATATATGAATAGATCCCCAGAAATATATCTGATGCTAAGAAGGTATCGGGGGGTATTATCCCTTCAACCAACCTCACACGACCTTGTTCTTAACTCCATTGTAAGAGGATCCTCATGATATTGCCGATTATACAATGGATTTCTCCACTCCCTTAGTCAGACACATATGTTGATTTAATAACCTCCGAGAAGTTTATTCAAAAAATCCTATTCCAAGGCTCTAAATCCTAAGCTAGTTTGTGCACCCTAGAAAATAAAATCATTACTAATCAATTTTAAATTATAGCATTAATTTTAATGTCCTTGCTTACTCTAAAGGTGCGGTCGTGAAACTAGTGATGTTATGACTCGACAAGTAAAATAAATGAACATGAATACAATGCAAAGTCCTAACTTCAATTTCCAATAAATGATATGCTTCTTAAAAATAAAATTTTCAATTCAATTCTACAATTCTAAATAAAAAATCAATATTTCTTTACATGCACTAAGATAAATTACAAAGAATCGAGATATCAAAATGTCGATTAATGTAAAATGCCTAATATTTTTGTATTTTCAATATAAGAGAATGAAAATGGAAGGAATAAACAACAACTTAATATAAATACTCTATTGTGTATAGACACAGACAACCCAAGTAGGATATCAAGGAGAAAAACACCCAGCCCAAGGTACAAGGACAATCAAAATGAAAATATGATGAGAAAGGCATCGCCCAAAAATTCAACCAAAGACAGGTTTCCTGTCATTCCATAGACATTTAACAGTCACTACAAAGACCCTAGAAGACTCAACAATCATCAAATCCTACCCAGCAACCACCAAAACTAGAAATCAAGCAACAAAGGTTGATGTGTGCAACTATTCAAGGGAAAAATGTGTATGTATGCAGCTTGCATAAGTACAACACATGTATGTATGCAACTGTCAAGCAAAAACTCATGTATATGTGTCAAAAGACAGCTAGACTAAGGAGAAGGCTAAGAAAATTAGACTCAGAATGAACAGAGGTTGTCAAGAAATCATACAACAAGAAACTCAATATGAACGAGAGCAATCTAAGGAGAAAGACACTCCAAACCCCAAAAATAAGATTCTGTCCCCAGCATGGTCGCCAATTATGTTACAAGGAAAATCTCTCTATGGCTAGGGGTAAACCACAACAGACAGAAATGACTGCAGAAATCAACTCTAATCTCAAGTATGCTATATAAACAAATATGCTAAAAAGACAACATAAGAGGCCTACCTCATCCATACGTCCGATGAAGTCCATCGTTGAGCACTTGAAACAAATCAATATACCTGCAACTAGTCCTCAACAACCAAGCAACACAAGCATACAATGATAATGTATAATGTTAGCACATTCAATAGCATAATCCATCAATAGTCATAAAAAATATGCCCATGGAATAACAATTCAAATATTTGTGAGATATTAATTCGACGAGAAAAGAGTATTTCTATTAAGATATAATCAATAGAAGTGAATGAGTTACAAACTTCCGTGTCGACATGGTTCAGAACCAAGAGACTAAGTTCCTTCCAACTAGGCCTCCACCACTTCAATCCTCCACCAAAGGAAATCTCATATAAGAGACAATGAAGTTATTAATCAATAAGGGAAGAACTTGGGGGCTAAACAATGTGTTCATACTTAAAGGACAAAGGGATGCAGACTCAATGTGAAGTGAATCATTTCTCCAAAGTAACTTTTCTCTCAAAGTTGAATTCTTTCTCTCCTTTTCCATACCTCGGATTTGGCCCATTTATAGCCTTTAAGTAGAAATGAAGGGCTTATTCGAAACATTTCCAGTATATGGAAGGCCAAGGATCATTGGTCTTGTGACGTGACATGGAAACTCAACACTATTTTTAATTTTGAGCACATTTTCAATGTATGTGGGCTGTAGTGGTGCAACCTGTGTATATGCATGTTGTAATATAGGTAGGGCATGTATATGTGGAAAAATCATGTTTTTAGCTTTGGGATTTACAAAAAAGGGACATAAAGTCTACATAGGGAAATGGAAAAAGGGCCTATGTGCAAGATTGCATGGGGTGAGGCAAATCTTGCTATAAAATTGTCTTCAATCTAAAACTTGCATTAATAAATGCATTGCATCTAAAATAAAAATTTCATTATTTGCATACATAAAGGAAAGAGTTTGTTTTTGTTAAATTCTAAAGCATTATTTACACTCTCGTTTTCAGTGAAGAATTGCATTTCACATTTTTTTTCTTAAGTGTCTTTTCTATTGAGTCTGTCAAAACATCATTTAGTTTTTCTCCACACCCATTTTTGAGTAAATAACAACCTATAAAATGAATGCTAACTAAAATTAATTAGACATTTTAATTTTAGTAGGGTAAACAAACAATTTTAGGCTAGGGCCTTGGTTTAGGTTCGAGAGTTAATTTCTCCAAGGCCAAAGAAAAAAATTAGGAGTATCAGCTAGGGAGTGAAAAACTCAATTTCGTATAAGTATATTTGATAAGCTACTCTAACACATGAGTCAAACATGAGGCCACACAAAGGAGAGTCAAGGATATAACCCCTCCGAGGATTAACTAAGATTAATGGAAAGATCGTATATTGGGGGTTTTGTTAGTGCCCTTACCTTCATGAGAGGCAACACTTTCAAGGATTTAGGCTTAGCTACCTTGCCCATTCATTTGATCATGACTATAGACTATACCCCTAGATTTTGAATGGGAGTTCGTGACTGCCTCTCACTCCTTTTTTCATTGGTCCATGAGACTTAATCTACCTGTTCCTTCATCTAGAAGGTCATTTTCCTTACTTTGTTACTATTGGGATCTCAGGACCTAATCCACCTAATTTGGGATATTGGAAAGGTTCTTTGTGATTTTTGTTTCTCCTAGCGACCTTTTTAGTGGTGTGTTATGCGATTGTAGATTTTCTATGAAGGTGTGAGTAGTCACCTAGGGCTAGAAACTCAATGTGGATTACCAACCACCTTATCAAACGGGGAGACTTTAAGGCCTTCGGCCCAAAGAAAAAGTAGAGGTAAATACTCTGCCTCCTCCTCTTAGGCATAGTCTTTAACAATCCAACATTTTTGTACCGACTGGTCTAGTCAAGATCGTAAATATGAAATCCACAACAACTAACTTTTTTTATCTGGAGGTTGTTACCATATTAGATCATGGAGCTGAGTATTTCACTCAACCTTTCAACCCTCCATTAACTGGGCCTAGTGCTCCAATTTTTGTGTAGCTTCTGTTAGCTCCCAAAATGAATCTGTCACTATGGTTTCATTTTGTGGTTGATAGCATGGCTATTGGTAGTGTTCTCAAATTTTCTTTTGAGTTTTTCTAGTAGTATGACTTAGGTTTTGATTTTTGTCTTAGAAATAAGATGACCCATAAAGGTATTCTCTTTAAATTTTTCATAAAACTCTTTCAACAGCTAATGCGTGTTTTAAAGGTGATGGTTAGCTGGTGAAAGTGGTGAGTTTCAACAGCTAAGGAGCATTTCTCACGGGTTGTGCGCTGGTGAAAGCGACGATTTTCAACAGTCGAGGAGTGCTTCTCACGGGCCATTAGCTGGTGAAAGTGGGAATCACATGAAAATTATCCACGTTTTAAAAATCAAATGATGATACAATCAGCCCACGTCATGCAATCAAGTATGATGAGCTGGTGAAAGTGGATAATGATGGAGACTTGGGTTTGCACATCTAAATCGGATTACAAAGCGGATCTTGTTCAGTAATGCATGCTTCACAATCATGGCATCAAAAATGGTGAATTTGAATCCATTATTGCAGGTACAGGAGCTATACTACTTGGCTAATGATATCAAATAGGCTCATCGCTTCCCCAACACACATCACTCACAAATGTATGCTAAGTTTCTAATGTTGAAAGACAGAGCCGAGTGCTTTCACCAGCGCAAGACCTTGGCTTGAACAACAGTTTGCAGTGTTTGGTGTGCAAAATCGTTTGGGATTTTGAATCACAAATGACAAGGAGACACAGTGGCTCGTTATTGAGAAAATAATTGGACAGTCTGTCCTTCCTACAGGCGCACCTAGAAGTGCAAAAACACTTCTTAAATGCAGGTTGTATGGAGTATGTCGAAAGGCTACAGAATGGCTGTCACCAATCAACAACAAAGGATTTTGCTAAAATGTTTGAAGGGAATAAGGCCTGTGTTGGGTCCTTGGAGATCATTGTGGATGAAGCTTCCATCGCTGCAGTGACCATCTTACCAAGATCAAGCCAAAGTTGGTTCAAAACAATTGCCACCAAAAACTTAAATTTCAGAGCATATTTGAAGGAAGAATTCAGGCATAATGCATGGAAGAAGAGCATGCCAGTTTCCCATTTAGAGGATGAGTGGAATATTTTGTTTAAGGGCATCTAACTCTACATAACTTCAAAAGGCAGATATGACAAACTGATGTTGTATCACTTCAAGCTCTTAGACCATTTCACAGGTAAAAATCTCCTAAATCTACCTTTCTTCTTGCACAAGAGCTTAACTAAGGTTTGTAAAAAGATTAGAGCTGAACCCCTAAGAATGAAGAACACTCTGTGCCACTTTGGCCTTATTAAATTAATCATTCTGGAGGAGCTAAGACAGAAGGGAAGGACCTGGCAACATTTTCTTTTTTGGGAGGGCTTTGAAACGCAAACTCAGCCCGTGAATGAATAGAGGAAATCTAGAAAGAAGCAATTGACTCCGTAAAGCAGCTCGAGGAAGAGGAGTACCCTTCCAGGACCTCCAGAAGATAGAATATCTGGTGTGAAATCTCACAGGTCAAAGAAAAAATTGAATTTTGAAACTACTACAGAGCAGCCTACAGAAAGGAGAACAAACATCTTAAACCTACCCTACACAAACTCAGAACCAGAGCAAGAAGATGAGAGACCTGCCATCAAAATCCCTGAACATTCCATTGAGTTTGCACAGAATTTTGAGACCTTTACTCACACCAAGGAAGGGGAAACATCAAAGAGCATTAAGTCAAAGAAAACACAAAAGATCAAGCATCTCAAAGAATTGATCGCTCAGCAGGAGGTCTTAGAGAGGGTAATAAAGGAAAGATATAAGAAGTTGTCTGATAATTTTGCAGAAATCAATGCTACATTTGAAAAGATGGCTCGTGAAAGTGTCAAGGAAAAGAAGAGGAAATATAAAATCACCAAAGACTATAACAATCTATGGTGGCTAGCAAAGCGCCTTAAAAGGAAAATCAGAAAATTGAAGCAAAAGCACAAATCAAACCCAAATTTGCAAGTGCTTGCTGAGGTTGTTGTAAACATGCAAGGGGATAAAGCAGAGACACATTGAGTTTTTTGATGGAATCATAGTTTTGGAGGTGAAATTTCATTTTGGGCTACGACAGAGCTTTCACTAGCGCACAACACAATTTTACGACCAGTTAGCTGGTGAAAGCAGAAAAAGAATCATAAGGCAAGTTAGCTGGTGAAAGCAGAAAAAGAATTTTTGAAAGATAAGGATGAAGGAGGTCATTTTTCACAGGTTATGAAGAGGTTCCAGAGTATCAAAGGGATAACAACTTGCTCAGAAAAGACTCTGCATCAGAGATTCGTGGGAGTTTTTGAGAACCACATGCTAAACAAATCTCCTAAAGTATCTACTATGAACAACTGAAGGAATCCAGCTGCCAAGATAGGTGCCTCTGCATGTTTTCATGACACCACAGATTCCAGAAGATGAAGAATACAGATGTCGAATTTGAGATTGAAGACAATTCGAATGCTAAGTTTAGTCATTAAGTCTTTATTATCAAGTTGTTTAGTTAGATTTGAATTTCTATTTTTAGATACAGATCCAAGTTTTTAGGATCTTTAAAACTGATTGTAAAAGGCTATAAATGTCTATCTTTTCTAAGAGACAAGGGTTCAAACTGGGAGATATTTTGTGCTACTATATAGACTCTTATTTAGTTTCCTTTTATTTTCAATATCAGAAGTATCCATCTTTCCCTTTCTGTACTTTGTTTCAGTTTATTTTAGGTCATGAAGACTGTTATCTCTTTATTGATCTCATAGACTTTAAGTAAAGGATTTCTCTCTATCTTGCATTAAGCCCTACATTCACTTGTATTTGGAAATCAAGAATAGTGTTCTTCATCCTCTCCTTTCAATTTACTTGATTTGATTATTGTTTCTTGAAAGAACTGTTTCTTTAGATGTATGAGTTGTTTGTTACATTGATCATTAAAGACCCCATTGTTCCAAGCACATATGCACATTATTTCTAAGTTACCAAGCATCCTTAGACTACAAGCCTAAGGAGTTTCTTGGAGTGATAACAAATTGGCGTCGTTGTCGGGGACACGAAATTCAAGTTCTTCTTTCCTGGGATACGACACAGAGCTAATCTTTGATGATAGACAAAGATTAGACATTTTTAGTTGGTTGTAATTATCTATCTGGCGACTCCACAAGTTCATCATGGCTCCTAAGAGGATCAGTACTAGGGAGAATCCTCAAGAATCACCTATCATTCCAGTGTCCAATCCATAACTAATTCTCAGAAAAGGAAAGACAATTCAAGGTCAAACTTCAAGATCAGATACAGAAGGTAATCCTCTTTTCAGTTCTGGAAAATCTACTACAAAAAAATTTGAGTTCTTTTCAGAGAGAATTGATGAAAAAACAACTGTAAATATTGTAGAAGAACAAATTCCTTTTGATCAACAGAAAAATCCTAATGATGATAAATTGATAGATTTAAATTTGATTGAAAAAACATCCAAGACTTTAGAAAGAAGCCACAGTTCTTCTTCCCTTGAGTATTTTCATTCTCAGCAACAAGAAGATCATTTGAACATTTATACTAGCCTCCTTGTTGTTGAACATCTCCTCCAAGAGCTATCTGCTAAAGGTGAAGGAAATTTAGCTGGACAGCTTGCAAATTTTTATAGAGCTTCTTATCAGACCTCTTTCCCATTAGAAGACTCACCTCTTTCACATTCCTCCAGTGTTGAAGACTTGAAAAAGAAACCATCACTTTCCTCACCCTTGATAGTTATGGTTGCACCACCTCCTTTGACTAAGAAGAAAAAAATCCTAGCTGCTAGGTATGCACCACTCATATTGCCAAACCCAGTATCATCCATGCCAACGGGCAACTATCAGAAGTATATGCCCAAATTCACAGGCGAAGGCGATGTGTCTGTTGAAGAACATATTGAGGCTTTTTACAATTATGTTGAAAACCTTAATATTGAAGAAGAAGATGTTTGGCCACAAGTCTTTGTCCAAAGCCTAGATGGCCATGCTAGGAAATGGTTCAAAGAACTCCCTGCTGGTTCCATTGCTGGAATCGAGAAATTGGATGAGACATTTTTGAAACATTGGGGTGACCGAAGGGATTTTGTCTACTATATCATAGAATTTGGAAACCTAAGGAAACAAAATAGTGAATTAGTCTCTGATTTCACTAAAAGATTTAACCAGATGTATGGTAAAATACCAGCAGAGATAAAACCTTCAGATGCTTCTGCCAAGATCACATATTCTTATGATTTTGACTCAAATTTTTGTTTATTCTTGAGAGAAAGGAGGTTTCCATCATTATCTCTCATGCAAGATGCTACACTTGAGGTGGAATCAAATATTCTAGCCTCCCAAAAGCAGAAAGGAGATTCTGATAGGAGAAGGACAAGGAATGAGGCTTCCTCTTCATCAAGTGTTGATCTGAAGTTTGATAAAATGGCTAAGATGCTAGAGTATCTAACCTCTAAGATATCTAAGATCAAGATCGAAAATAAAAAACATGTGAAGGGAAGAGGAACTTATGATTCTGCAGGCAGGAACCCAAATCAAAATCCCAACAACTTCAAAAGAAATAATCAACCAACTCAAATCTTGGAAAGAGAAGAGAATCCTACTGAAGATCAAAGAATAAAGGTCCCTCTTCAAAATGTTGTGATGGATGAAGACGATGGTGAAGATCAAGAAGGTGGAAAATATAACATTCATTGTGTTGGAGAAGAGATGGGGAAATCTTATCTAACACAACACGACTATGAGGAAGCATTGATGACTGAACAGACAGAAGATAATCTTATTGATGATGGCATTTTCACAACAGAAGATATGAATAGATATAACCTCCGATCTAAATATGATACTGCTCAACAAGATGCACCAACCTCTCCTGAAAAGAACACAGCCCCTGTTAAGCAAAAAGATCAGACATCAAAGAATCATCAAACAAATCCTTCAAAGGTGAAAGCATCAGCTCCTCCCAAAAAGACTGCTACCCCTGTCAAGCATCAAACTCCAGAAAGTCAGCCTCCTGTTGAAAAACAAAGCAATCCAGAAGCTCCTTTGAATCAGGTAAAGGTTTCTGATAAAGCTTCTGATAAAGTCCCATATTCATTCAATTTTGAGGCTGAAATACAAAAAATTAAAACTCCTATTCCTCTAGTCAAGTTAATGAAAAATGAAATGTTCAAAAGGGATATCTTCAAAACTTTAGATCCCCAATCTGTATCCCTTTCTGCTGATATCCTCAACATATATGATGAAAATCCAACCATTACTCTGGGCCAAATGATAGAAGACATATATGAAAGTTGTCCCCCCTTTTACATCTCTCTAAATATTCATGAGAAAACACTGCATAATTGTTTGTTGGACTCCGGTGCTTCGTAAAATTTGATGCCAAAGGCGGTCATGGATGCGCTTGGGCTGGATATCACTAAGTCTTATCATGATCTTTAATCTTTTGACTCTCGAAAATTCAAATTTCTTGGGATGATTAAGGATTTGGATGTAACCTTAACCCAAGCATCCATGAAGACTATGGTGATGGATATAGTAGTGGCTGACATACCCCCTAAATTTGGATGTATACTATCAAGATCGTGGATGAAGAGGCTAGGTGGCACTCTTCAAATGGATCTCTCCTACGCTACTATCCCTGTTTTTGGAGGGGTGAACAGAAGGCTATACAGGGAATCTCAGTTGGCATATGTAATCAATGATGAGAAAAATCCATCCAATCATCCTATCTATTCGGTTGACACAGGTATGATATCTTGTATTTTGCAAATTTATGATTCATTACCTGACACATTGCTGCTTAGAAAGCCCACAATTCAGACCATAGTTCAGCCCATAGAAACAGCGGAAGATGATCTTTGGACCATGTTCTTTGACGGTGCTTGCACTAAAGAATCAGCAGGAGCAGGAGTGGTATTGATTTCCCCTTCTAAGAAAACTTCTCATTTGTCCTTTAAACTTGATTTTAAAGTGACTAATAATATTGTTGAGTATGAGGTACTAATTTTGGGGCTGAATGCAACCAAAGAGAGGAAGATTAAAAAATTGCAAGTGTTTGCAGATGCAGATTTGATTATTCAGCAGGTGAATAAGTCCTTTCAAGCAAAGCATGTCAGGCTAAAAGCATACAGAGATGAAGTGTTGAAGGAAATTCATGATTTTGCAGATTTTAAAATTTCATATGTACCTAGAGCAATGAATGAATTGGTTGATTCATTAGTTGTGTCTACTTGTACATTCATACCCTATCTGCCTCATAAATTAACTTACGAAATTCAAGTTAAATATAGGCCCTCTCTCCCTGATAATGTAAAATTTTGGAAGGTTTTTGAAGACGATGTTGAACTCACTAGATTTCTTGTAGTGATAGATGACTTTGCAGATCTGCAGATCGATCAGGAGAATGAACATGAAAATGAAATTGAGTAACCAAATTTTAGAAACAAAATAGCAACACATGAAATAGTCCAACTGTCTACCAACAAAATTCCTAAAGGTTTGGTCTCGTTGGAAAGGTTGTTCGATAACAATGATGTGGTTGTCAAATTGGAAAGTGGGGAAAAAGATTCAGAAGTTTTGCAGTACAATGTAGCTAGCGAAAAAGATCCTAAATATGTCAACTTAGCCTCACATTTGACTGAAAAACAAAGGGATGATTATGGAGAATTGCTAAATGAGTTTGCTGACATTTTCGCTTGGAAATATGATGACTTGAAGACTTTTGACACAGAGGTAATTCAGCCTAAGATTCCCTTGAATAAATACACCAAACCATTCAGGCAGAAGCTTAGATCCTTCAATCCTTTGTTGCTGCCTACAATAGAAAGGGAAATTAAAAAACTATTGGACGCCCGCATCATCATTCCCCTCAGATATTCAGAATGGATTGCAAATCTCGTACCAGTCAGGAAGAAGAATGGGGAGGTCAGACTCTGTGTCGACTTCAGAAATTTGAATAAGTTCTCTAGGAAGGACAACTACCCTCTGCCCAAAATGGAGCATATTTTGCAGAAGGTGTCAGGATCAAAGGTGATGTCTTTTATTGATGGATTTTCCGGATACAACCAGATTGTTGTCCATCCAAACGATAAAGAAAATATTGTTTTTGCTACTCCATGGGGTATGTTTATGTACGAGAAGATTCCCTTTGGATTTATGAGTGCAAGAGCGACATTCCAAAGGGCGATGGACATCACTTTCGTTGGAGAGAAAGATAAATTTGTCCTGATATATCTCGATGATATCACTTTTTTCTCAAGCAGTCATGAACTTCATTTGCAGTACTTAAAAAGGACATTTCTAAAATGTCGAAGGTATGGCATTTCTCTTAATCCAAAAATATCAAATTTTGCACTTAAGGAAGGGAAATTACTTGGGCATATTGTTTCAGCGTATGGGGTGAAAATCAACCCAAAAAGGGTAGAAGCAATTAAAAATTTGTCTCTTCCTAGATCAAAGAAGGACATTCAGTCTTTCCTTGGGACTATAAACTTTATCAGAAGCTTTATAGTCTACTTTGCAGAACTCACAAAGAATATTACTGCTATGTTAAGAAAGGAATCTGAGGTAAAATGGACTGAAGTAGCCAGACACTCATTCAATGCCATCAAGGAAGCCATCACAACAGCCCCTGTTTTGATCAGCCCTGATTTCTCCAAGGTATTTTACATTTTTTCATTTGCTTCAAGTGATACAATCGCAGCAGTACTCTTGTAGAAAAATGTCGATGATCAGGAGCAGCCGGTTTCCTTCTTCAGTAAGGTCTTGAGGGACGCAGAGGTAAAGTATGAATTGTTGGAGAAACAAGCATATGCACTTATCAAGTCATTGAATGCCTTCAGAGTTTACATCCTTCAGGCAAAGGTAGTAGCTTTCGTTACCTCCAGTTCAGTTAAAGATGTGCCGATACAACCCGACATAGATGGAAAAAGGAGTAAGTGGATAGCAAAGTTGATTGAATTTGATGTTGAAATTAAACCAGCAAAACTTGTGAAGGGTCAGGGCCTTGCCAAACTTCTGGCAGAAGAAAATTGCAGGCTGCTCGAAATAAATTTGGTAAGTATTAATGTAGATAACGTTCAGTCTTCAGAGGATAAGGAAGGTGAAGAAATGCAGGTCTCAACTCACCTAGTTGATTGAAATGGTACAGTCACATTATTTATTTTCTGCAAACTTTATCAGTCCCATCAGATTTGAAAAAAACACAAGGAAGGGCTTTGAAGCTCAAAGCCATAAATTTCTGCATCAATGGCAACTTATTGTTCTGGAAAAATCGAATAGGTTTATTGTTGAGGTGCATAAACCAAGAAGAAGCAACTAAGGTCATGATTGAATTCCATAATAGTGAATGCGGGGGACATCACTATTGGAAAACCATTGCACATAAAATCTTAAGATCTGGTTACTACTGGCCATCCT
>ML780580.1:760234-836224 GCA_009831015.1 Picea engelmannii
TTGGTAGAGCTACAGCAAGATAGAGAGCAACTTTTGGAAAAAACAGAATTACATCAAGAAAAAATCAAGGAGATCTTCGACAAGAAAGTCAAATCAAATGTCTTCAAAACAGGGGATTTAGTCTTAAAGTGGGATGCAGCAAGGTAAGAGAAGGGGAAACACGGCAAATTTGAGGCTCTCTGGTCAGGTCCTTTTGTCATAATAGCGGTGCAGCAAAATAATACCTTTGTTCTCCAAAATCTTTTAGGCGAGGAAGTAGCAGGTTGCCCTTTCAACGGGCGCTTTCTGAAGACCTATTTTTCATAAGGATTTTCTTAAAAGCCCTGTTCTACTTGTACATATTCTTTTTCAGTTATGTTTTCTTTGTTTCTGTCATTTGAATAACTCCATGCCCAATGGTACCAGTGAAACTATTTTTCATATTTCTTTTTAATTTTGTAATAAAGGCTATTGAGTCTAGCTAGGTTCTTGGTCACCTCACAGGGAGATGCCCATCCCAATTGGAGCCAAATGTTAGCTCCCAAAATGAATTTGTCACTATGGTTTCATTTTGTGGTTGATAGCATGGCTATTGGTAGAGTTCTCAAATTTGGTTTTGAGTTTTTCTAGTAGTAAGACTTAGGTTTTGATTTTTGTCTTAGAAATAAGATGAGCCATAAAGGCCTTCTCTTTAAAATTTTCATAAAACGCTTTCAACAGCTAACGCGTGTTTTAAAGGTGATGGTTAGTTGGTGAAAGTGGCGAGTTTCAATAGCTAAGGATCATTTCTCACGTGTTGTGCGCTGGTGAAAGCGGCAATTTTCAACAACCGAGGAGCGCTTCTCACGGGCCATTAGCTGGTGAAAGCGAGAATCATGTGAAAATTATCCACGTTTTAAAAATCAAATGATGATATGATCATCCCACATCATGAAATCAAGTATGATGCGCTGGTGAAAGTGGATAATGATGGAGACTCGGGTTTGCACGTCTAAATCGGATTACAAAGAGGATCTTGTTCAGTAACGCATGCTTCACAATCATGGCGTCGGAAATGGCAAATTCGAATCCATTATTGCAGGTACAGGAGCTGTACTACTTGGCTGACGACATCAAATTGGCTCATCGCTTCCCCCACATGCATCACTCACAAATGTATGCTAAGTTTCTAATGTTGAAAGACAGAGCCGAGTGCTTTCACCAGTGCAAGACCTCGGCCCGAACAACAGTTTGCAGTGTTTGGTGTGTAGAATAGTTTGGGATTTTGAATAAAAAATGGAAAGGAGACGCAGTGTCCTGTTATTGAGAAAAGAATTGGACAGTCTGTCCTTCCTACAGGCACACCCAGAAGTGCAAAAACACTTCTTCAATGCAGGTTGTATGGAGTATGTCGAGAGGCTACAGAATGGTTGTCACCAATCAACAATAGAGGCATTTGCTAAAACATTTGATGGGAATAAGGCCTATGTTGGGTCCTTGGAGATCATTGTGGATGAAGCTGCCATCGCTGTAGCGACCAACTTACCAAGATCGGGCCAGAGTTGGTTCAAAACAACTGCGACCAAAAACTTAAATTTCAGAGCATATTTGAAGGAAGAATTCAGGCATAATGCATGGAAGAAGAGCATGCCAGTTTCCCATTTAGAGGATGAGTGGCGGGATTTTTTTAAGGGAATCCAACTCTACATAACTTCATAAGGCAGGTATGACAAAATGATGTTGTATCACTTCAAGATCTTAGACCATTTCACAGGTAAAACTCTCCTAAATCTACCTTTCTTCTTGCATAAGAGCTTAACTAAGGTCTGTAAAAAGATTAGAGTTGAACTCCTAAGCATGAAGAACACTCTATGCCACTTTGGCCTTATTAAATTGATCATTCTGGAGGAGCTAAGACAGAAGGGAAGGACCTGGCAACATTTTCTTTTTTGGGAGGGCTTTGAAACTCAAACTCAGCTCATGAATGAACAGAGGAAAGCTGGAAAGAAGAAATTGACTCCTCAAAGCAGCTCGAGGAAGAGGAGAACCCTTCCAGGACCTCCAGAAGATAGAATCTCTGGTGTGAAATATCACAGGTCAAAGAAAAAATTGAATTTTGAAACAACTACAGAGCAGCCTACAACAAGGAGAACAAACATCTTAAACCTGCCCTACATAGACTTAGAACCCGAGCAAGAAGATGAGAGCCCTGCCATCAGAAGCCCTGAACATTCCATTGAGTTTGCACAGAATTGTGAGACATTTACTCACACCGAGGAAGGGAAAACATCAAAGAGCACTAAGTCTAAGAAAACACAAAATATCAATCATTTCAAAGAAGTGATCGCTCAGGAGGAGGGCTTAGAGAGGGTAATAAAGGAAAGATATAAGAAGTTGTCTGATAATTTTGCAGAAACCAATGCTGCATTTGAAAAGATGGCTCATGAAAGTGTCAAGGAAAATAAGAGGAAACAAAAAATCACCAAAGACTATAATAGTCTATGGTGGCTAGCAAAGCGCCTTAAAAGGAAAATCAGAAAATTGAAGCAAAAGCAAAAATCACACCCAGATTTGCAAGTGCTTGCTCAGGTTGTTGTAAAAATGCAAGGGGATAAAGCAGAGACACATTGATTTTTTTGATGGAATCACAGTTTTGGAGGTGAAAGTTCATTTTGGGCTAAGGCAGAGCTTTCACCAGTGCACAACACAATTTTATGACAAGTTAGCTGGTGAAAAGCGGCGCTTTCACCAGCTAACCAACGAATCATAAGGCGAGTTAGCTGGTGAAAGAAAAAAAATCATTTTTGAAAGCTAAGGATGAAGCAGGTCATTTTTCACAGGTTATGAAGAGGTTCCAGAGCATCAAAGGGATAACAACATGCTCAGAAAAGACTCTGCATCAGAGATTCGTGGGAGTTTTTGAGAACCACATGCTAAAAAAATCTCCTAAAGTATCTACTATGCACAACTGAAGGAATCCAACTACCAAGACAGGTGCCTCTGCATGTTTTCATGACACCACAAATTCCAAAAGCTGAAGAATACAGATGTCAAATTTGAGATTGAAGACAATTCGAATGCTAAGTTTAGTCATTAAGTCTTTATTATCAAGTTGTTTAGTTAGAATTGAATTGCTATTTTTAGATACAGATCCAAGTTTTTAGGATCTTTAAAACTGATTGTAAAAGGCTATAAATTCTGATCTTTTCTAAGAGACAAGGGTTCAAATTGGGATATATTTTGTGCTACTATATAGACTCTTAGTTGCAGAAATAAAGTTCGGTTTCCTTTCGTTTTCAATATCAGAAGTATCCATCTTTCCCTTTATGTACTTTGTTTCAGTTTATTTTAGTTCATGAAGACTGTTATCTCTTTATTGAGCTCATAAACTTGAAGTAAAGGATTTCTCTCTATCTTTCATTAAGCCCTACATTCACTTGTATTTGGGAATCAAGAATAGTGTTCTTCATCCTCTCGTTTCAATTTACTTCATCTGATTATTGTTTCCTGAAAGCACTATTCCTTTTGATGTATGAGTTGTCTGTTACATTGTTCATTAAAGACCCCATTGTTCCAAGAACATATACACATTATTTCTAAGTTACCAAGCATCCTTAGCCTACAACCCTAATGTGTTTCTTGGAGTGATAACAAATTGGCGCTGTTGATGGGGACACGAAATTCAAGTTCTTCTTTCCTGGGATACGAAACAGAGCTGATCTTTGATGATAGACAAAGATTAGATATTTTTAGTTGGTTGTAATTATCTATCTAGCGACTCCACAAGTTCATCCTGGCTCCTAAGAGGATCAGTACTAGGGAGAATCCTCAAGAATCACCTATCACGCCAGTGTGCAATCCAGAACTAATTCTCAGAAAAGGAAAGACAATTCAAGGTCAAAATTCAAGATCAGATACAGAAGGTAATCCTCTTTTCAGTTCTGGAAAATCTACTACAGAAAAATTTGAGTTATTTTCAGAGAGCATTGATGAAAAAACAGCTGTAAATACTGTAGAAGAAAAAATTCCTTTTAATCAACAGAAAAATCCTAATGATGATAAATTGATAGATTTAAATTTGATTTAAAAAACATCCAAGACTTTAGAAAGAAGCCACAGTTCTTATTCCCTTGAGTCTTTTCATTCTCAACAACAAGAAGATCATTTGAACATTTATACTAGCCTCCTTGTTGTTGAACATCTCCTCCAAGAGATATCTACTAAAGGTGAAGGAAATTTAGCTGGACAACTTGCAAATTTTTACAGAGCTTCTTATCATACCTCTTTCCCATTAGAAGACTCACCTCTTTCACATTCCTCCAGTGTTGAAGACTTGAAAAGGAAACCATCACTTTCCTCACCCTTGATAGTTATGGCTGCACCACCTCCTTTGACTAAGATGCAACAAATCCTAGCTGCTAGGTATGCACCACCCATATTGCCAAACCCAGTATCAACCATGCCAACGAGAGAGTATCAGAAGTATATGCCCAAATTCATAGGCGAAGGTGATATGTCTGCTGAAGGACATATTGAGGATTTTTACAGTTATGCTGAAAACCTTAATATCGAAGAAAGATATGTTTGGACACGAGTCTTTGTCCAAAGCCTAGATGGCCATGCTAGGAAATGGTTCAAAGAACTCCCTGCTGGTTCCATAGATGGAATCGAGCAATTGGATGAGACATTTTTGAAACATCGGGGTGACCGAAGGGATTTTGTCTACTATATCACAGAATTCGGAAACCTAAGGAAACAAAATAGTGAATCAGTCTTTGATTTCACTAAAATATTTAACCAGATGTATGGTAAAATACCAACAGAGATAAAACCTTCAAATGCTTCTGCCAAGATCACATATTCGGATGCTTTTGAATCATATTTCTATTTATTGTTGAGAGAAAGGAGGTCACCATCATTATCTCTCATGCAAGATGCTGCACTTGAGGTGGAATCAAATATTCTAGCCTCCCAAAAGAGGAAAGGAGATTTTGATAGGAGAAGGCCAAGGAATGAGGCTTCCTCTTCATTAAGTGTTGATTTGAAGTTTGATAAAATGGCTAATATGATAGAGTCTCTAACCTTTGATATATCTAAGCTCAAGATCGAAAATAAACATCCTGCGAAGGGAAGAGGCACTTATGATTCTGCAGGCAGGAACCCAAATCAAAATCCCAACAACTTCAGAAGAAATAATCAGCCAACCCAAATCTTGCAAAGAGAAAAGAATCCTACTAAAGATCAGAAAATAAAGGTCCCTCTTCAAAATGTTTTGATGGATGAAGATGATGGTGAAGATCAAGAAGGTGGAGAAGATAACATTCATTGTGTTGGAGAAGAGATGGGGAAATATTATCTAACACAACACGACTATGAGGAAGCATTGATGACTGAACAGACAGAAGATAATCTTATTGATGATGGCATTTTCACAATAGAAGATAAGAATAAATATAACCTATGATCTAAATATGATACTTCTCAAAAATATGCACTAGCCTCTCCTGAAAAGAACCCATCCCCTGTTAGGCAAAAATATCATACATCAGAGAATCATCAAGCAAATTCTTCAAAGGTGAAAGCATCAGCTCCTCCCAAAAAGACTGATGCCCTTGTCAAGCATCAAACTCCAAAAAGTCATCCTCCTGTTGAACAAAAAAGCAATTAGGAAGCTCCTTTGAATCAAGTAAAGGTTTCTAATAAAGCTTCTCATAAAGTCCCATATTCATTCAATTTTGAGGCTGAAATACAAAAAATTAAAATTCCTATTCCTCTAGTCGAGTTAATGAAAAATGAAATGTTCAAAAGGGATATCCTCAAAACTTTAGATCCCCAATCTGTATCCCTTTCTGCTTATATCCTCAACATATATGATGAAAAACCAACCATTACTCTGGGCCAAATGATAGAAGACAGAGATGAAATATATCCCCCCTTTTACATCTCTCTAAATATTCATGAGAAAACATTGCATAACTGTTTGTTGGACTCTGGTGCTTCGCACAATTTGATGCCAAAGGCGGTCATGGATGAGCTTGGGTTGGAGATCACCAAGTCTTATCATGATCTTTTCTCTTTTGACTCTCGAAAAGTCAAATTTCTTGGGATGATTAAGGATTTCACTGTAACCTTAGCCTAAGCATCCATGAAGACTATGGTGATGGATATAGTAGTGGCTGACATACCCCCTAAATTTGGATGTCTACTATCAAGATTGTGGATTAAGAGGCTAGGTGGCACTCTTCAAATGGATCTCTCCTACGCTACTATCCCTATTTTTGGAGGGGTGAATAGAAGGCTATACAGGGAATCTCAGTTGGAATATGTAATCAGTGATGAGAAAAATCCATCCAATCATCCTATCTATTCGGTCGACACAAGTATGGGATCTTGTATTTTACAAATTGATGATTCATTACCTGATACATTGTTGCTTAGAAAGCCCACAATTTAGACCACAGTTCAGCCCACAAAAATAGTGGAAGACGATCTTTGGACCATGTTCTTTGATGGTTCTTGCACTAAAGAATCAGCAGGAGTAGCAGTGGTATTGATTTCCCCTTCTAAGAAAACTTCTCATTTGTCCTTTAAACTTGATTTTAAAGTGACTAATAATATTGTTGAGTATGAGGCACTACTTTTGGGGCTGAATGCAGACAAAGAGAGGAAGATTAAAAAATAGCAGGTATTTGCAAATGCATATTTGATTATTCAGCAGGTGAATAAGTCCTTTCAAGCAAAGCATGTCAGGCTGAAAACATACAGAGATGAAGTGTTGAAGGCAATTCACGATTTTGCAGATTTTAAAATTTCATATGTACCTAGAGAAATGAAAGAATTGGCTGATTCATTAGTTGTGTCTTCTTGTGAATTCATACCCCCTCTGCCTCATAAATTAACTTACGAAATTCAAGTTAAATATAGGCCCTCTCTCCCTGATAATGTAAAATTTTGGAAGGTTTTTGAAGACGATGCTGAACTCACTAGATTTCTTGCAATGATAGATGAGTTTGCAGATCTGCAGATCGATCAGGAGAATGAACATGACAATTAAATTGAGAAACCAAATTTCAGAAGAAAAATAGCAGCACATGAAATAGTCCAGCTGTCTACCAACAGAATTCCTAAAGGTTTGGTCCCGTTGGAAAGGTTGTTCGATAACAATGATGTGGTTGTCAAATTGGAAAGTGGGGAAAAAGATTCAGAAGTTTTGCAGTACAATGTAGCTAGCGAACAAGATCCTAAATATGTCAACTTAGCCTCACATTTGACTGAAAAACAAAGGGATGATTATGGAGAATTGCTAAACGAGTTTGTTGACATTTTCGCTTGGAAATATGATGACTTGAAGACTTTTGACACAGAGATAATTCAGCATAAGATTCCCTTGAATAAAGACACCAAACCATTCAGGCAGAAGCTTAGATCCTTCAATCCTTTGTTGCTGCCTACAATGGAAAGGGAAATTAAAAAACTATTGGACGCCCGCATCATCATTCCCCTCAGATATTCAGAATGGATTGCAAATCTCATACCAGTCAGGAAGAAGAATGGGGAGGTCAGACTCTGTGTTGACTTTAGAAATTTGAATAAGTTCTCTAGGAAGGACAACTACCCTCTGCCCAAAATGGAGCATATTTTGCAGAAGGTGTCAGGATCAAAGGTGATGTCTTTTATTGATGGATTTTCCGGATACAACCAGATTGTTGTCCATCCAAACGATAAATAAAAGACTGTTTTTACTACTCCATGGGGTATGTTTATGTACGAGAAGATGCCCTTTGGATTGATGAATGCAAGAGCGACATTCCAAAGGGCGATGGACATTGCTTTCGTTGGAGAGAAATATAAATTTGTCCTGATATATCTCGATGATATCACTGTTTTCTCAAGCAGTCATGAACTTCATTTGCATCACTTAAAAAGGACATTTCTAAAATTTCGAAGGTATAAAATTTCTCTTAATCCAAAAAAATCAAATTTTGCACTTAAGGAAGGGAAATTACTTGGGCATATTGTTTCAGCTGATGGGGTGAAAATCGACCCAAAAAGGGTAGAAGAAATTAAAAATATGTCTCTTCCTAGATCAAAGAAGGACATTCAATATTTCCTTGGGACTATAAAATTTATCAGAAGGTTTATAGTAAACTTTGCAGAACTCACAAAGAATATTACTGCTATGTTAAGAAAGGACTCCGAGGTAAAATGGACTAAAGCAGCCAGACACTCATTCAATGCCATCAAGTAAGCCATCACAACAACCCCTGTTTTGATCAGCCCCGATTTCTCCAAGGTATTTTACATTTTTTCATTTGCTTCAAGTGATACAATCGCGGCAGTACTCTTGCAGAAAAATGCCAATGATCAGGAGCAGCCAGTTGGCTTCTTCAGTAAGGTCTTGAGGGACGTAGAGGTAAAGTATGAATTGTTGGAGAAACAAGCATATGCACTTATCAATTCATTGAAATCCTTCAGAGTTTACATCCTTCAGGCAAAGGTAATAGCTTTCGTTCCCTCCAGTTCAGTTAAAGATGTGTTGATACAACCCGACATAGATGGAAAAAGGAGTAAGTGGATAGCAAAGTTGATTGAATTTGATGTTGAAATTAAACCAGCAAAACTTGTGAAGGGTCAGGGCCTTGCCAAACTTCTGGCAGAAGAAAGTTGTAGGCTGCTCAAAATAAATTTGGTAAGTATTAATGCAGATAACGTTTAGTATTCAGAGGATAAGGACGGTGAAGAAATGGAAGTCTCAACTCACCTAGATGATTGCAAATGGTACAGTCACATTATTTATTTTCTGCAAACTTTATCAGTCCCATCAAATTTGAAAAAAACATAAGGAAGGCCTTTGAATCTCAAAGCCATATATTTCTGCATCAATGGCAACTTATTGTTCTGGAAACATCTAATAGGTCTATTGTTGAGGTGCATAAAACAAGAAGAAGCAGCTAAGGTCATGGTTGAATTCCATAATAGTGAATGCGGGGGACAGCACTATTGGAAAACCACTGCACATAAAATCTTAAGATCGGGTTACTAATGGCCATCCTTATTTTTAGATGTGTGTGATTTTGTTAGAACATGTGACAAGTGTCAAATATTTGAAGGAAAACAACAACTAAAGTCCCTTCCCCTCAAACCTATAGTGGTCACAAGGCCTTTCCTGTAGTGCGGCCTGGACTTCATAGGTGAAATTCACCCACCTTCTAGTGGTCAGCACTGGTGGATCCTTGTTGCCACCGATTACTTTACAAAGTGGATTGAGGCTATTCCCACCCGGAACGCTAATCATACTATCATCATAATTTTTTTTCAAGAAAACATATTTGCCAGATTTGGCTGCCCTAAGAGAATAGTCATTGATAATGTTGTTGCATTCAAAGATAAACACTTGGTGAAATTATGTGAAGAGCTGGGAATTCAACTGGTACATTCCACTGCTTACTATCCACAAGGAAATTGCTTAGCTGAGTCATCCAACAAGAGTTTAGTCAGAATTATAAAGAATTTGCTTGAACAAAATGCCATAGGCTGGGATTCCAAGCTGAAGATTGCTTTGTGGGATGATAGGTTTACATGTAAGAAATCAATTGGTACATCTCCTTTCAGTTTGGTATATGGTACTGAAGCCTTATTTCTTGTTCAACTTGCACTATCAGTTGCAATTTTTTTACAAGAAATTGATTCTGAACCAAGTGATTTGACCCGGAGAATTCATAATTTGGTAGAGCTATAGCAAGATAGAGAGTAGCTTTTGGAAAAAATAGAATTACATCAAGAAAAAATCAAGGAGATCTTCGACAAGAAAGTCAAATCAAATGTCTTCAAAACAGGGGATTTAGTCTTAGAGTGGGATGCAGCAAGGCAAGAGAAGGGGAAACACGAAAAATTTGAGGCTCTCTGGATAGGTCCTTTTGTCATAACAACGATGTAGCAGAACAATACCTTTTTTCTCCAAAATCTTTTAGGAGAGGAAGTAGCAACTGGCCCTTTCAACGGGCGCTTTCTGAAGACCTATTTTTCATAAGGCGTTTCTTAAAATCCCTATTCTACTTGTACATATTCTTTTTCAGTTTTTTTTTCTTTGTTTCAATCACTTGAATAACTCCATGCCCAATGGTACCAACAAAACTATTTTTCAGATTTCTTTTTAATTTTGTAATAAAGGCTACTGACTTCAGCTAGGTTCTTGGTCACCTTACAGGGAGATGCCCATCCCAGTTGGAGCCAAATGTTAGCAACCAAAATGAATCTGTCACTATGGTTGCATTTTGTGGTTGATAGCATGGCTATTGGTAGTTTTCTCAAATTTGGTTTTGAGTTTTTCTATTAGTAAGACATAGGTTTTGATTTTTGTCTTAGAAATAAGACAACCCATAAAGGTCTTCTCTTTAAAATTTTCATAAAACGCTTTCAACGGCTAACGCGTGTTTTAAAGGTGATGGTTAGCTGGTGAAAGTGGTGAGTTTCAATAGCTAAGGAGCATTTCTCATGGGTTGTGCGCTGGTGAAAGCGACGATTTTCAACAGCCGAGGAGCGCTTCTCACAGGCCATTAGCTGGTGAAAGCAGGAATCACGTGAAAATTATCCACGTTTTAAAAATCAAATGATGATATGATTAGCCCACATCATGCAATCAAGTATGATTCACTGGTGAAAGTGGATAATGATGGAGACTCAGGTTTGCACGTCTAAATCGGATTACAAAGCAGATCTTGTTCAGTAACGCATGCTTCACGATCATGGCGTCGGAAATGGTGAATTTGAATCCATTATCATAGGTACAGGAGCTGTACTACTTGGCTGACGACATCAAATCGGCTCATTGCTTCCCCAACACACATCACTCACAAATGCATGCTAATTTTCTAATGTTGAAAGACAGAGCCGAGTGCTTTCACCAGTGAAAAACCTCGGCCCGAACAACAGTTTGCAGTGTTTGGTGCGCAGAATTGTTTGGGATTTTGAATTGCAAATAGAAAGGAGACATAGTGGCTCATTATTGAGAAAAGAATTGGACATTCTGTCCTTCCTACAGGCGCACCCAGAAGTGCAAAAACACTTCTTAAATGCAGTTTGTATGGAGTATGTTGAGAGGCTACAGAATGGCTGTCACCAATCAACAGCAGAGGCTTTTGCTAAAATGTTTGACGGGAATAAGGCCTGTGTTGGGTCCTTGGAGATCATTGTCGATGAAGCTGCCATCCCTGCAACAAACATCTTACCAAGATCGGGCCAGAGTTGGTTCAAAACAACTGCCACCAAAAACATAAATATCAGAGCATATTTGAAGGAAGAATTCAGGCATAATGCATGGAAGAAGAGCATGCCAGTTTCCCATTCAGAGGATGAGTGGCAGGATTTGTTTAAGGGAATCCAACTCTACATAACTTCAGAAGGTAGGTATGACAAACTGATGTTGTATCACTTCAATATCTTAGACCATTTCAAAGGTAAAACTCTCCTAAATTTATATTTCTTCTTACACAAGAGCTTAACTAAGGTCTGTAAAAAGATTAGAGTTGAACCCCTAAGCATGAAGAACACTTTGTGCCACTTTGGCCTTATTAAATTGATCATTCTGGAGGAGCTAAGACAGAAGGGAAGGACCTGGAAACATTTTATTTTTTGGGAGGGCTTTGAAACTCAAACTCAACCCGTGAATGAACAGAGGAAAGCTGGAAAGAAGCAATTGACTCCTCAAAGCAGCTCGAGGAAGAGGAGAACCCTTCTAGGACCTCCAGAAGATAGAATCTCTGGTGTGAAATCTCACAGGTCAAAGAAAAAATTGAATTTTGAAACTACTATAGAGAAGCCTACAGAAAGGAGAACAAACATCTTAAACCTACCCTACACAGACTCAGAACCAGAGCAAGAAGATGAGAGCCCTGCCATCAAAATCCCTGAACATTCCATTGAGTTTTCACAGAATTGTGAGACCTTTACTCACACTGAGGAAGGGGAAACATCAAAGAGCACTAAGTCGAAGAAAACACAAAAGATCAAGCATCTCAAAGAAGTGATCGCTCAGCAGGAGGTCTTAGAGAGGGTAATAAAGGAAAGATATAAGAAGTTGTCTGATAATTTTGCAGAAACCAAGGTTGCATTTGAAAATATGGCTCGTGAAAGTGTCAAGGAAAAGAAGAGGAAACAGAAAATCACCAAAGACTATAACAGTCTATGGTGGCTAGCAAAGCACCTTAAAAGGAAAATCAGAAAATTGAAGCAAAAGAAAAATTCACACCCAAATTTGCAATTGCTTCCTCAGGTTGTTGTAAACATGCAAGGGGATAAAGCAGAGACACATTGAGTTTTTTTATGGAATCACAGTTTTGGAGGTGAAAGTTCATTTTGGGATAAGGCAGAGCTTTCACCAGTGCACAACGCAATTTTACGACCAGTTAGCTAGTGAAAAGCAGTGCTTTCACCAACTAACCAGCAAATCATAAGGCGAGTTAGATGGTGAAAGAAGAAAAAGCATTTTTCAAAGCTAAGGACAAAGAAGGTCATTTTTCACAGGTTATGAAGAGGTTCCAGAGTATCAAAGGGATAACAAATTGCTTGGAAAAGACTCTGAATCAGAGATTCGTGGGAGTTTTTGAGAACCACATGCTAAACAAATCTCCTAGAGTATCTACTATGAACAACTGAAGGAATCCATCTGCCAAGACAGGTGCCTCTGCATGTTTTCATGACACCACAGATTCCAGAAGATGAAGAATACAGATGCCAAATTTGA
This sequence comes from Picea engelmannii, assembly GCA_009831015.1. Taxonomy (NCBI): domain Eukaryota; kingdom Viridiplantae; phylum Streptophyta; class Pinopsida; order Pinales; family Pinaceae; genus Picea; species Picea engelmannii. Next base: position 772,935 of record ML780580.1, read on the forward strand.
GATTGAAGACAATTCGAATGCTAAGTTTAGTCATTAAGTCTTTATTATCAAGTTGTTTAGTTAGATTTGAATTGCTATTTTTAGATACAAATCCAAGTTTTTAGGATCTTTAAAACTGATTGTAAAATGCTATAAATGTCGATCTTTTATAAGAGACAAGGGTTCAAACTGGGAGATATTTTGTGCTACTGTATAGACTCTTATTTGCAGAAACAAAGTTTAGTTTCCTTTCGTTTTCAATATCAGAAGTATCCATCTTTCCCTTTCTGTACTTTGTTTCAGTTTATTTTAGTTCATGAAGACTGTTATCTCTTTATTGAGATCATAGAATTGAAGTAAAGGATTTCTCTCTATGTTGCATTAATCCCTACATTCAGTTGTATTTTTCAATCAAGAATAGTGTTCTCCATCCTCTCCTTTCAATTTACTTGATCTGATTATTGTTTCATGAAAGCATTGTTCCTTTAGATGTATGAGTTGTCTGTTACATTGATCATTAAAGACCCCATTGTTCCAAGCACATATACACATTATTTCTAAGTTACCAAGCATCCTTAGCCTACAAACCTAAGGAGTTTCTCGGAGTGATAAAAGCTTCCATATCCCAAGTAGGACTTCACTGATAGTATCCCCCTTCAGTGGGCCCTAATGGAAGGCACTTTACAAGTGCCTATGTCAGGAGTCCTAGAAACTCCCACGTCAGAAATTGTCACAAGAGGAATTTTTCCTCCTAGTGTCTTTAACCAAATGATGTGTGGTGCAGTCCACCACACCTACCTCAATCAATGGCTCTACCTTATTCGTTGTTGGTTCCACTCGCCCTTTGAGTTCATTTCACATTTGTGTTCTTAAGTGTTTTTTCTATTGAGTCTGTCAAAACATCATTTAGTTTTTATCCACACCCCTTTTTAAGTAAATAACAACCTATAAAATGAATGCTAACTAAAATTAATTAGACATTTTAATTTTACTAGGGTAAACAAACAAGTTTAGGCTAGGGCCTTGGTTTAGGTTGGAGAGTTAATTTCTCCAAGGCCAAAAAAAAAACTTAGGAGTCTGAGCTAGGTAGTGAAAAACTCAATTTTGTATAAGTATAGTCGAGAAGCTACTCTAACACAAGAGTCAAACATGCGGTTTCACAAAGGAGAGTCAAGGATATAACCCCTTTGAGGATTAACTGATATTAATGGAAATATCATATATTGGGGGTTTTGTTAGTACCCTTTCCTTCGTGAGAGGCAACACTTTCAAGGATTTAGGCTTAGCTACCCCGCCCATTCATTTGATCCTAACTATAAACTATACCCATGGATGTTGACTGTGAGTTCATGATTTATTCTCACTCCTTTGTTCGTTGGTCGACGAGACTTAATCAACCTGTGCCTTCATCTAGAAGGTCATTTTCCTCACTTTGTTACTATTGCGATCTCAGGACCTAATCCACCTAAGTTGGGATATTGGAAAGGTTGTATGTGATTTTTGTTTATCCTAAGGCCTTTTTTAGTGGTGTGTTGTGTGATCATATATTTTCTATGAAGGTGTGAGTAGTCGCCTAGATCTAGTTTTGGCACAGGGGCAGACCCAGGGTTCAATGCTTCAACAATGCACCAACAAAACCCTAACTACCGGCCCTTTCGACAACACTTTCGAAGGAGATGAAGTCTCACCTAAGGTAGAGGAAGGGGGGGTTGTAGGACTCAACTGTCTACAACCAAGATGAGACACAGATATGTGATTACAATACTTGACAGAGCAATTAGCCAACAATATGCATTAGATTATGATCCTCATTTACATCGCATATTTAACCCTTATTACATATCAACAGATTAATAATCAAGATCTAACACTTCCAACCTCTTATCACATAGCATTAGCTCATATCTAGAATTCATTTACACCATTAATCACTAAGTTATAACATCAGATGGGTTTATTATTCATAACAACAACAACACTAAGAAAATAACCACATAAACAACATCGCACACAACACATCAAAACACAGGATATATGTGGTTCACCCCAGTGTAGGGATACATCCACCAACTTATTATTCTTATTTATTAGTCTTCAATATCCTTACATTCATATTCTCCTATGCACAAAGCCACAGATCCTAAATCCAGAGTGGACAGATGATCTGCACAACGCGCACTAGATCCACCTTCCTCAAAATCAAGTCAAGGCATAGAGCCAACTCCTTAATAGCATAGAGCACCTACATACAACAGTTTTGCACAAAGAAACTTACTAAATACTTGCACTTATCTCTACAAGACTTAACATACTCTTGCAGAAAGCCAACCCAATCTCTTGCACTAAGACAAACATACCATGCACATAACTAACACTACTACTTACATCGCTTAGCCACTTCTTATTTATACAATTACAAGAAGGCCTAAACATGGGTAAAACCATGGGCCAACATCCCTTAACCCATTACCTAAACCCTAAAAACCCTTTACTCGTTCGACAAGCCCGCAAAACAAGAGAGATCCTGCAATCTCCCCTCCGCCTGGGCACTCCATCTTCGACCATCCTATCAAAGTCCCCAAAAGTGGTCAAACACGACCAATGTTTCCTCAAAACTTGGTCAAGCGCCAACAGGCCCCCAACACTCACCTGTGACTCATCCAAAATCACTCAGATCTGGGCAACACTGCTTCGAAGGCCTTGAGCTTAGCTCGAGCTCCCTCGACTTGCTGCTTCGCTAGAGATTCCTACTCAACGAACTCCTGAATCACTTTTTCTGTAATAGGACCTTCCATGAATTGTTCCAATGTCATAACCATGTGTTCCAACTGCAAACCTTGTCCTTAGATCTCCTCAAAATGAGTGCAGGGTTTGTCCTATATCGACTGGAGTATCTATTTAATCTCCATGACTCTACTCTATATGGCAGTAACCTGTTGTTGGACTGTGTGTTGTTCCTATGATATTTTCATCCTCTCAAATGCAATGAGTGACTGCATTTGTGCCTGGATGGTGGATGGATGTCATTGCATCTCCTAGATTTGTTCTTCTAGTTTCCTTAGCTCTGAATCTTCTATAAGGTTCTCATAGGTCTACGCACTACAATTACTTAATTGCTTACACTCTAAGGCCAGTGCCCTGATTATTTCTACTACGTTTTCAACATCTTCTTCCCTCTAATTGCACACTTCTTCCAGAGTGCTAGGTACTGCTTGGAGTTCTAATTCCATTATCCATGATTGAAGCTATTGAATGGCTCCAGAGAGATTCCCCACTTGCATCTCGGTTGAATCTAGTTCCTCCTGTGCCAAGCCCGACATGGAGCGAAGTGCTTTACTCACTACATCTTTGACCACAGTCTTCTCTACGAGCAGCTGATATTTTTCTTTCTGCATATTCTCTTTGTCCTCCTTGAACATCACCCTGATTTCATTTTTATCCTACTGTGCAACTCGAAGTTGCTCTAAGACCTTCTCCTTTTCTTGTTTCATGGATTCTATAGCCTACTCCTTTTCTTCTTAGACTCGACAAAGTCAAGCCTCTATTGCATCTACTAATATTCGTAATTAGGTGGGCTCATCCCCCAATTCTAAAATTTCCACTGAAGAGGGAACAATAGGTACTACGCGGCTCGAATGGATAGCTTGTTGTATGTCCTTGAGCTCCTTATCTATTCTTTCACACAATGTTTCTTTCTTCACTTCTGTCTTTGCAAGATATCCTCTGAGGCATCCTCCATGGTTGTGATGATGATATCAACATCATTCACTATGAGCACATTCTTCAACAAAGGCTTATTGGCTCAGGTCTTCTTTCATGTTGAGGGTTTCTGCAGGGAAGCCTTCCTTTTCTTCAATGTTTCGGCCTCTGTAGAGGGATACTTTGGCAGTGTAACTTCTCCTTTTCCTTGTTTCTCTCCTTCTTCGCCTCCTTCTTGGTTCACTTCGTCTCCTCCTCCTTTGTAATGATTCCAAGCCATTAGGCTAAGAACATCATGGTTTTGGTGTCTTTTTAAAACTCTTACTGGTTGTGGCATTCCGTCAAACACTTTGTTGATCTACTTGTTTAGATGTGTTTACTTGTAGGATGGCCTCTTGATTTCAGCCTTAGGGCTTACTGATGTGTTATATTGCAGCAATAAACAAGAATATATAACCATGGAACATGCCTCAACCATATGCAATATGATAGACAAGCCAAAACATCCCAAATATGATTTTATTCATGAAATAGAGAAACCTGCTACAATGAAGATGTCAATCTGGAATGCTCAATAGATGGATAAGAAGATAGACAATAGATCTACTACAAAATTCTCCAATAGAAGACTCCAACATGCTTCCAAAGGATGGATATACAATGAAGACTGAATACAATAGAACTGGGTCGTAAGAATGCTAAACCCCAAAGCTGGAAGGTGCCACGCCCTGCTGGATAGCTGAAGCCCCTCAACAATTCGACCCTGCAACCAAAAGTGTCCAATCACCCCAAGAAATATGCCAACTAATAGATCAGGAAACTATAAGGACAACCCAGGTGTTCAAATCTCCAAATCCACTCTCAAACCCTATAGATCTTAAACTCCTCCACTGAATGGTGTGCCCCCCTAGATAAATGAAACCCTAATAATTCAACTTGGATGAATGAGGCCTCTGAACCTCCTGAAACTATCCAAAATGATATATCATGGCTTAGTTACCTCCCTGGTGAAGTCCCAAGCGAAATGGTGAAGATCTGAGCTAGAAAATGACTGGAACCAATTTCTAAAGTTTGCACCTATCCTCCAATTCGTCCCATGCATCTAATAAATCAAATAGCACCTAAAACTCCTCATGAATGGACTAGATCTGATGTCCAAGGCCCTGCAATGAAAACCCAAGTGATAGAATATCCAAAATCCCTGTGAATCCCCTACAATGAATCTCTCTCCAAGGATGGTGCACCCCCCTTGTTGGAAACCCCCAATGGTGCACCCTCCTTCTCTTCCTGTAGTTGTGGCTGTGTAGAACCCTCATGCACTAATGTAGAACCGAGCTAGAATGGTGTGGGAGAGTATTTCATCTCTAAGACCAAGCCTGGGACAAGCTAGGTGGAATCTTTCACCACCGAATTGTCCTCTAGGGTTTGTTAAGTCAAAACCCTCAAAACCCCCAAGAGATGGGCCCTCTAGCTAGAAGCTAGAAATCCAAAAGATAAACATACATGAATGAATGAGAAGAGGCCCTTGCCTTTTCTTTATACTTTTTTCTCTCCTTGTCCCTCCAAAGTGACTTTCATTTTATTAATATTTAATTAATTAATTAAATCACTTTAATTAATTAATTAACCTTTTTACCTCTGAAAAGTTCATTATCTCTCCTTGTGGCTTCCCTGGCCACTGAAAGTCACTTCTCACCATCCCATCTTGTAGTGTTGCTTCTCCCGATTCCAATGAGCTATTACACTGAGAGGTTCCTCCAAGTAATGTGCCCAAAATGACCTCTTCAGTGAATTCCATTAACTTATAGCTCAAAATAGTCGAAATCATGGAAATCGTTGGAATGCCACGGAACCGAAGCCAACCTGTGAGGAATGGATCATAATGATGGAATATAATGAGAAATGCAAGTTGGACCCCAAAATGCCTCTCAATAACTCCTGTACTTGCTATAACATCCATCTGGCTACTCTGGTCATCATAAACCTCTACACTGTGATAATGTCCCAAAGTGGGGACATTACAGTCCTGCTTGCTAGAAAATTACTTGTCCTCAATCAATAAAAAAATCCACTAAAATAAAATACTAGGATCCCATGTCCACTTGTGGGATACATAGTAGAACCCATCGAAAGATGAACAATCACACATGTTGCCCCCTGGGTCCCATATGAAGTCATGAACTACTAGCTCCTGGGATGCATAGTCCTGAAATACATCAACTCTGGAAGTCTCCTACATATGACACATGGCCTCATATTGGAACGAATCCACCCTCCAAGTCTCTACTAATATCTAAACGACCTCCATCAACTGCTCACGCTGATGCAAGAATGAGGTGCTGCAAGACCTCCTTGAGACACCCACAAGAGATGCGCTCCTCTCAACACTAAAAATCAATGGAAAGTTAGAATAAATTTCCCCTACAACGGTCCACTCTCTCCTGTGAATCAGTGAAATGCCCAATATTGCAATCCCTGGGTCCCATGCTAATCACTGTCAAAGATGACCATGTTGTCCCTACACTACTTTGACCATGATTTTCTGCCCCCTGCATACATCCTGAATCCTCCTCTCTTGGGTCCTCCAGCTGAAATACATGTGACCAATGGACTTGCTATCCAGTACCTATCCACCCATCTCCATGTCTAATCATGATAATCAAGAGTGAAAAGTTGCCTCGCTCTATCAAACAAATCCCTACAGGCCCACTCCAGACTGACCCCTAGTGGAGTATGTGGCTCTCGGGTGCAACCTGGGTCATCATGTGGTGAAACATCTAGCTCACCCAATGAACTCCTGGATCCCATGGAAAGCTTGGAATTTTATCACTTCCAATCTCGTCTAACTTCTCCTGTGTGAGACTGATCATTGTCAGAAGTCCTCTATGCTCATCTGCTATCCTCCTCATGTTGTTGTCAATGATAAATGTGTCAAAAAAGGATAACAGAGATATATGTAGTTGAATGTAGGGTTGAAAAATACCACCTGCCTCATTCAATCCCAAGGACTCGACCAAGAGCACGTCTACCTGTACCCCTAATAATTGCTCACCTGTAGCCATCACTAAACTCCAATCACCAGGCACAACTAGAAGTACCTCCTCCAACTGTCAGTAAACTGATATCCATGTCCCATCACCCATGCAATTTTTGAAACATTGAAGGTGAGGTCTCATGACTATGTGCTGCTGCAAAGGAGTGGCATCTGCATGCTCCCCTAAGTGTGTCTCCTCCCTACAAGGCAGTACACCCCTCTGAATTTCACCATACATCTCGACATGCCCCTATGATCTATCACTCACTACTATATGCTCCGACATAATCATGTCGTCTCCCGTAGACTCCTGTTGTATCATAGATCCTAGACATACTGCTGGATCAACCTCTATATGGAGGTCAACAGATCTCGAAACACAAATGGAAATGTCCTCCATTGACAGGTGATCCTCTACTAGATCATCAACATCTCCTAGCAATGTGACTAAATGATATATATGAGTGTCTACTAAGATAGATGAAGTGGATCTCTGACAAATCTCCTCAAGAGACTCATATGGTATAGACTCTGATTCTTTAAGGGTTGTCTGTGTGCCTCTCAAGAATCCTCAAGTGCTCTCCAACTCCCAAGTGAGTCAGACCATCTCCAACTCCTGCTCCCTCAGAGCCTCATGATACATCTCACCCACCCTCAACAGGTAATCTCTGTTAAGAAATAACTGATGGTAGTTGGTCCTCATCATAGATAGTCTCTCCCTAAGAGTATGAAAATCATCCATGGAAATCCCCTCATCTGAACTACCATGTGCCATTGATGCTCTCCGGCAGTAATCTTCCATCATTGCATGCATGTCATCAATGCACCTGGTGGATTCCATGATCATAGTCTCACTGACTCTCAACTATGTTGCTAAGTGGTGTGGCTCCTAGTCATGGTCATGTTGAGGTTCCACCTCATATCCCTCACTGTTGTTGTCACTCCTACTAGTGTCGACTCTGGAATCCCCAAAAACACCCTCTGCATAAGATGACGTGTTGAACCGTCCACTGTCTACTGTGCGGTTGGGTACTCCTATATGCCATTGCACCCCATCAATAGATGCTACCTCCCCCTAAATCACACTGTACCCTATATGAGCATCCATATCCTCCTATGCACTCAACCTGCTACTATCCCCTGCACCTAGATCCCATATAGTTGTGTCTAGACACATGCTATGGTCATCCTAAATACTAAAGAATGCATCCTCATCAATGCAAGCCAATCCTGGAAGTATGTGCTCCATCAACTTGTCAACCTTTGCAATCTTCTCACCCAATGGAGTCTCCAATAGTTGTGACTCAATCTCCTCTGGATGACCTATATGTGTGAGGTCAACTACTTGTACATCTTGTACCTCCTCCTGGATCTGTGGGTCTATCTATCCATGGTGTGCATCCCTCACACTAGGCTCATCCATCATACCTAACATGCCACTAATCTCCTGATGTGACGTGGATATCATGTGTGTCTGAACAGATGACAGATGTGTCATGGCCCCCATAGGAAGTTGGTCATCTGTAGGTGAAAACATGTGTGACTCCTCACTAGTGTCACTACTCTACTAAGACGTAAAGGCATCAATGGTATGTGATATGTCTGCTGATACACTGGTGCTACCATCATGTCCATCCAATTGCCTATCCACTACACAAGGGTCATCATACTCCTCAAGCGTGAAAGCATCACTAGCCTTTGTGAAAGAATCATCATCACTATCCTTTGAGGTAGAGTCACTATCACTAGCCTCTATGCAAGAGTCACTGTCATCATCTGACTGCTCTAAATCCACATCTATCATTCCATCCTCACACATCTCATCATCAAATTCATAGTGTGCCTCAATAGTGTGCTTCTGATCCTTACCCTTGCACCTATGATCTAGTTCCCACGGCCCCTTGCAATAGTGGCAAGGTTGTGTGCTCCTAATGGGCATGGAGTTTCTCTATTCTTCCATCCATCTAGCTGCTTCTTTTTTCTTTTTATCTACTATGATGATCCCATGTAAAATATCCCATTTTCTCCAATCAAGATTTCTAAAGGCTACATACTGAGGAAAGGTTACGAGAGCCCTATTTTCCTCACTAAGGCCAAAATATGTTATCTCCAAGCATGCTATCTCAAAGGATATCTTATCCATTTCTTTCCAACTATCCATTTATCCCTATGAGAGATCCCTCAAGTTTGTAGGATTTAAGATCTGATACCACTGTAATGATCCCAAGCCATTATGCCAGAATCATCATGGTTTTGGTGTCTTTTAAATCTTTTTTTGAGTGAGGTATTTCATCAAACACTTTTCTAATCTAATTTTTTAGATGTGTTTACTTGCAAGATGGCCTCTTGATTTCATCCTTAGGGTTTACTGATCTATTATATTGCAGCAATAAACAAGAAGATATAACCATGGAACATACCTCAACCATATGCAATATGATAGACAAGCCAAAACATCCCAAATATGATTTTATTCATGAAATAGAGAAACCTGCTACAATGAAGATGTCGATCTTGAATGCTCAACAGATGGCTAAGAATATAGCCAATAGAGCTTCTACAAAATTCTCCAATAGAAGACTCCAACATGCATCCAAAGGCTGGATATACAATGAAGACTGAATACAATAGATCTGGGTCATAAGAATGCTAAATCCCTAAGATGGAAGGTGCCACACCCTGCTGGATAGCTGAAGCCCCTCAACAATTCGGCCCTTCTGCCAAAAGTGTCCAATCACCCCAAGAAATATGCCAACTGATAGATCTGTCAAATGTAAGGACAACCTAGGTGTCTGAATCTCCAAATCCACTCTCAAACCCTGTAGATATGAAACTCCTCCACTTAATGGTGCACCCCTCTAGATGGTTGAAACCCTAATAATTTGACCTAGATGAATGAGGCCTCCACACCTCCTGAAACTATCCAAAATGATATATTGGGGCTTGGTTACCTCCCTGGTGAATTCCCAAGCGAAATGGTGAAGATATGAGCTAGAAAATGACTGAAACAAATTTATTAAGTTTGTTCCTCTCCTCTAATTTGTCCCATGCATCTAATAAATCAAATAGCACCTGAAACTCCTCATGAATGGACTAGATATGATGTCCAAGGCCCTGCAATGAAAACCCAAGTGATAGAATCTCCAAAATCCCTGCCAATCCCCTACAATGAATCTCTCTCCAAGGATGGTGTGCCCCCCTTGCTGGAAACCCCCAATGGTGCACCCTCCTCTTCCTGTGCCTGTGGTTGTGTATAACTCTCCTACACTAATGTATAACCGAGCTAAAATTATGTGGGAGAGTATTGCATCTCTGAGACCAAGCTTGGGACAATCTAGGTGGAATATTTCACCACCGAATCGTCCTCTAGGGTTTGTCAAGTCAAAACCCTCAAAACCCCCAAGACATGGGCCCTCTAGATAGAAGCCATAAATTCAAAAGATAAACATACATGAATGAATGAAAAGAGGCCCTTGCCTTTCCTTTATATTTTTTTCTCTCCTTGTCCCTCCAAAGTGACTTTCATTTTATTAATAATTAATTAATTAATTAACCTTTTTACCTCTGAAAATATCTGTATCTCTCCTTGTGGCTTCCCTGGCCACTGAAATTCACTTCTCACCATCCCATCCTGTAGTGTTTCTTCTCCCAATTCCAATGAGCTATTACACTGAGAGGTTTCTCCAAGTAATGTGCCCAAAATGACCTCTTAAGTGAATTCCATTAACTTATAGCTCAAAATAGCAAAATCATGGAAATCATCGGAATGCCATGGAACCAAAGCCAACCTATTTGGAATGGCTCATAATGATGGAATATGATGAGAAATGAAAGATGGACCCCAAAATGCCTCTCAATAACTCATGTACTTGCTATAACATCCATTTGGCTACTCTGGTCATCATAAACCTCTGCACTGTGATGATGTCCCAAAGTGGGGACATTACATCCTAATGCAGGTAAGTTAGGCCTACTTTCCTCTGAGGCACTGTCCTCCTCATCAGTTTCTATGTTCTGCACTTTGCCCTTTTTCTTGTTTTTCTTTTCCCCAGTTTGTCCATCATGTTCGACCCGGGTGACCAAGGGACTTCCGATGATGTCAAGGTTGGAGAGTTCTGCATCTTCCACTAGTACAAGGAACTCTTATGGCCATTCTTTGGTGATATCCTCCATGTCTTCATCGATCATCTTATAATAGGACTGCAACTCCTCCTTACTCTCATCCCTACGCATAGTGATATAAATAAAGTTTCGATCTAGGTAGAACTTTGCTAGCGGTCTGTACCGATGTAGTGTGTTTGGGTTCATTCGTGGAAATGATTCAATGGCATGCTTCAACTACTAGTAGTAAGCATGGAATATAGTGTTCAAATACCACTACTTCGACATGTCATTTGTGTACAACAAGGTGGATAACCTTGTGGCCAACACCTCTGATGGCTCGACTTCTGGGAATGTCACTCCTTCTGGCATTTTCCAAACGACAAGGCGATCAGTACTAGTAACCAACTGAAATGAAATTCATAGCCCTGATCCTCGGCTTCACGAAAGTCCTTGTCGAGATCGTTGATGAGGTAGCTCACCCAGTTCATTTTCATTCCTTCTACGCACTTCCCTACGAGGTCTACTACAAATAAAGTGACTTGTGTTGGATGGTTCTTTCTGATGAGCTTACCATCTATAAGCTAATAAGATAGGTGCACTGCGCCATCCTGTATGGAGGCTACCTTGTAGCCTCACTTTCCCTTCTCTTCATTTCCATATTATTCCTTTATGTGTTGTGTCAAGGAGTGATCTGAAGTCTTCCTTGGGTAAAAATGGTGAGGGTCATGTCCCTGCATGCTCAGTCCTATGATCAAGTGGATTAGTGTTGGATCCATGGTGACACGCCTGTCAAGCCGCATATAGCCTCCATGATAGCATGACAGAAGGAGTTTAACATAAGCGTTAACCTCCTGGTGTTGGCCAAAGTGAGGGATTTTCATCACATTCAAGATCGTTGATTGTGCAAGCTCCTTAATCCACGGCTGGGAGACTATGCGAGGCTTCTTCCCAGTCATCTTTATCAAATACCTATGCAGTGCGAGCATCACATAGTTCTTCCGGTCTCTGAGGTTGAGTTTTCTTTTCTTCAGAGATGGAATGTTTCCTAATTGGGGTCCGACTATGCGTATCCCCTTCGGGATGTACACGGTGATTAACCTGTACTCAAAGTCATGCAGGATACTATCGCAGTTCACTATGCCATCCAAAGGCGATATCTACTCTGACAAGATCGACAAGATCTGCTTTATGTTAGCCAGATCGTTAGAGTGTTTTCTTCACTTCTTAGTAGTGCAGCCAAAACATTTTCCATTCAATGGGGATGCTTGCAATCCACCTGTCGACGATGTCTATATTCCCACATACATGAATCTCTTAGTCATAAGGTATACAAGTATTTCCTCCATAGACTTCTCTAATGCGCTATGTTTGCCTGACATTCACACTTGTAATAAAATAAATCAGGTAGGTGAATGGAAAAGAAAGATACTCAAATGGATAGCGAGGTCTAGAAAGAACAGTGTGATACAGTGGGTTCTCTATTAGCTTGGATATCACTATTGTCCGTTGGTTATGGAAGAAAGGTGAAATATGAACTGCATAGAAGGCACATTGAATGATATTGGGTCGAAGTGGTAAAATAAGAAGAAAAGAAGGAGTGAATTAAGGGAAAGATAGATGTTGAATGAGAAGATCGAGGATGGCATATTAGCAAGGAAGATAGATCGTGGACAACTCAAAAATTGGAAGAAGACATCAATGAGTGCTTTGGAGCACCTCGTGGGAAAGAAGGAACGATAGGCTGGTGAAGCCCTAAAAACACAGGTCAATTTGACCTAGGGTTTTAGACACCTAGGGTTTTGGTATGTAGGGTTTTGACACCTAGATGTTTGTCATTGTAATGTATAAATAAAGGTCTAGAGGACCTAGGATGGGTTGGTTATTCATTGTTCGTTCGAGGAGAGTTCATTAATCTTGTTTGTCGATAGGTGTGATTGTTGTGTTGACAGCAATAGTAAGCCTGTATTGTAAGATCTTCAGTTGGGTGCAAAGATCAACCCTACAGCTGGGTGCGCAGGGAGGGGAGAGAAGGAGAGAAAGAGAGAGAGATATATGAAAGCTAAGTGTGCATATAAAACTGTATGTTTTCACCTAATATCAATAAACATAGTTTTGTAGACGTATCCCTAGGGAGAGGGTGAACCACGTATATATTGTTGTTCCATGTGATTGATGTTGTGTTCTTTTTCTTTCTATTAGTCTTTTATTTCATCATTGTGTTTGATCTGAGACATAGCTCGCACAGTAGGCCTAAGGGAGATAAATAATAACTAGATATATGTGTGTTTCTCCTTTGAATCCACTTACATTTCCTCTGGTTGTAGACATGTGTCATGCAACCCCCTATCGCTACTCTAGATGAGACTGTATCTACTTCGTAGGTGTTGCTGAAAGGGCCAGTAGTTAGGGCTTGTTGGGGTGTTGTTAGAGTTGAACCCTGGGTCTTCCCGTGTGCCAAAAAATGGTTCCATTGTCGGGGCTGGGATCTTCTTGAGGGAATGTCAATGTGGATTCCATCAAAGACAGAGATTTATAAGTGGATAGAAGAACAATAAAAGGACTTCGTTGAGGCTCAAAATAAGAACCCTAATATTAGCATAGACGATTGTCTAGGAAGGTATATATTTACTGATATACACAAGATTTTCTTTGGAGGAATTCATAAAGAGATATACGAGTGGTTAGCCACACTAGCAGATACCCAGTTTGAGATTAGATTTAGACCACCTGTGGTTTGGGCATCGGCATTGATCACAAAGTTCAAGAGAGTTGATAATGTCATGTCAAGAGAAGTAGACCACTGGTTTGATAACACTATTGGAGGGTGTTAGCACTCTGTAAATTTTGTCTGGCTAATAGACAAATGACTTAGGTAATTATTTCAACCAGCTTTAGAGATGAGGCACAAGCCTGCTCAACTTAGAGAGGGATCTCTCATGTCACTTGAAGTTTCTTTGGAAATTGGTGGCTAGATTTGGTTTGTTTTGGGGTTTTTTTATAAAACTTTATGGCCAAGAAGAGGAGGGACACTCAGGGATATGGAGTCAAAATTCTGAAATTGAATGAAAACATTGACTGGCCAATAAAAATCACCATAGGATAAAGGCTAAGTGAGGTAATGAATCTGAGTTGTAAATTGAAATTTGCAGAGTGTAAGAGGAAAGGGGAAAAACAAGTAACTGCATCAGATCATTAATAAAATGAGTTCTGAATTAGTTAGGAAGAAATACATAGTTTAAATTGTTTCATCCAAGAGAATCAAGAGATGAATTATGGGATTTTAACTATCCAATTTAAACATAAGACAGTGTAAATGGAATTAATTAAAATGGGAAATACATACAATGAGGGAAGATAAAGCTCATATCACCACCATTAGAATCTTTTCATAGAGACTTCAAAATCTTTTGCATATGTATTCAATTCAGTCTGATAAAATTACAATGGAGCTCAGAACAACTAGAACTATTCCCTTGCACTTATGCAAACCCTTAATATACTCATAACCTCTAATACTTATACAATTTGAGTTCCTTCAGTGTGCAACTAGTTACAATAACTGAAATGAAACGTTACAACTTCTACAATGATTACAAATGACAGTTTTCAGAACAAATAAATAAATAAATGTTTCATGATCCCTCCAGATTCCTCCGACGCTCCAACTACTTCCTCTGCCACGTTATCTTTGAAATTTCACTCATACACTTTCAAATATAATTTCATTTATCCATATTCTCATTAAACATTTGGGAATAATATAATTGAAATAAAAATAATTCCCAAATATTTTCTATCCTATAGAATTAAATTTCCATAATTTAATTCATGCCCGTGGTTCTTTAAAACCATGTCTTGTTTGGCCCAATTCACCATTTCACTATAAAAAACATTTACTGTTACTATTTCCCTGTGAAAAACATTTACTGTGTAATGTTTTTCCAATTTATCGTTTCACTGTGGAAAAACATTTACTATGTGTTTTTTCCAGTTTACTGTCTTTGGTAAAATACCTTTTATCTTCTTCTTTTACTTCTTTAAATATTTGGATAAAGAATTATCCAAGTCTTCATTCACGTGCATCTTCCCATTTAAATATTTTGCATGGAAATAAACATTAATGTATTTAATTTGTAAAACTTAAATCTTACCTCCATAAAACCTTTTCACCCTGAGGAGAAATTTCATTTATTAGAAATTCCATAATTGTTGTTGAAATGCACTCTTGGAAAAATGTCACACATTAAACATATGATAAATGGTGCATTTATTACATTGGGCTTGGGATGGAGTGGTTTAATCCAAACTTATTTTACCCCCGATATGATCCATGAAAAAACACATGTCCACTAAAGAAACCATGGTAGTTTTCCCCATCAAGCCTTCACATAATTAACCTCCTCGCTACTTCAATCCCCGATATGTATGTGCGCCCTCCATCCAACCTTTGACTTTTCCACATTATAAATTGAGATTTTTGCTCATAATTTGACGTGATTCCATAAATTAAATATTGGATTAAATATTTTAATATAAAAACATTTTTATTAATAATAATAAACCCTTTTCTATTTTCTATTTGCACACTCCTATCTACTCTAAAACTGCTAAAATGAATACTCGATCAAGTGAAATAAAAATGCCAATGAAACCATGCAAGCATTTCATCCACTATTTGTTTACGTTGCACAATCTTGTTCCAAATACTGCTTACTGATAATTCATTCAAAAATTCATCCATAAATCCCAATCTCAAAAAATTTAAAAAATTTGGACTGTTCACTACCTCCAACAAAACTGCAAATGGATCCTCTAAAATATGCACAAAACAATGATCATGATTCACCCCTTCCACTGCATTCTTGTTTTCATGTGATTTAACATGTTGATTTCCACCAATAGGCTAAAAAATCTGTTGAGACTATTGTAAATAACAATCTTCTAAATCAGAAGACAGTGTTGGCTAAAATGAAACCCCTGGTGGAAATAAATCCATGTCTAACAATGATGTTGATTTAACATCATCTTTATTTCCAAGATGGTAGTTGAGCATAGGATGTAAATCTACACTGAGATAACCTTCCATGTAATCAACAACATGATCATTAAATGCATGAGAAGGTTTTTGGTCTTCCTCACTGATAACAATTTGCTCATGTAAAACAGTGCCACTGTGAATGCAATCAAACTTCCCTACTTCTTATGTTATCTCATGATTTTACTTCAACAATTCAAAGGAAGGAAAACATAATGGAAGATAGTTTTCATTTGCAAATCCATTTCTTTCTTCATATTAACATTATTCCTAGACGATTTCTGATTTGAAACATTATAGACATTTTGTTTCAACAGTTCGAAAGTGGAAAAACACAATGGCAAGGTTTTTACACCTGATTCAAAACCATCTTCATTTTCTTCATTGTTGTCATAGGCAGATTTTTCAATTTCTTTGGATTGTTGAACACACTCATTTTCATATTCGTCTTCAACCAATGACTACAAATTTGTATTGACAAGACCTTCTACATACTAAGTAATAGGGTCATCAAACACATGAGAAGATTGTTGCAATTTCTTGTCAACTTTTTTCAATGAATCAATGTGATTTGGCATCAAAACACATTCTTTTCCTTAAATGATTATATTAGAATCTTCTTTCAACAATTTGAAAGAAGAAAATCATAAAGGTAAAGAATTCCCTTTAGTTGATTCAGTACTTTCTTCTTTGTAATTGTGAAATGTAGGCTGATTTCTCTCATTACATTACTGAAAATGAACATTTTCTGATAGAGAACATGCAGTTGTTTGTTCTAGGAAGTCAACCTCATAATCATCATCATATTCATCATATATAAGAAAATCAACAATATATGTGATGTCATCCAACAAGAACAAACTTGGAACATCCAGCTACTCTTCAACAGACTGATTTGCAAATTCATCTTCTTGACTATCTACAAATGAATACATAAAATAATCAACCCCCTGCTTATCATGGGATGTATCAAAATCTAAATCAACACCTCCTCTTTCAACAAGTGGAATATAATTTTTTTCAAAATCATTAGCATTGGAAACTTCAAGAGGACCTATGATATTGTCAATTCTATGCTCAAGATTCCAATCAACTATTTTTTGTTCATATTCACTTTCATGTTATTGAGCATTCAACCACTCATTTTGGATCTGTTTACATGCTTGGATGTTGTGTTGAATGTCCTTAGCATCATTAAACATTTTTTGTAAGGACTTAGGTCTTCTTTCCATCAGAAGGAAAGACAAATCTGGATGAAGAGTAGTTGCATAATGGAGCGTGGCAACAACTTCAGTGGGTTGAATTTATTTGGAAAAATTGTAATAGATACTGGAAAACATTATACTAAATATAGAAATAGTTTCATTGCTCTTATTTTTTAAGGCATAGAACTCTATAAGTTGTATATCCAAATATTTCTTCCTTTCCCAAAACTTTAAAAAGACATCCTTCAATTCCTCCCATGAGCTAATTGTCTCGGGCTGCAAATTTTTAAACCAGTCTTTGGTGTTTCCTTTCAAGGATTGAGATAAGGACCTCATACAGACATCATCATGGTCAATCTCAAACAAATCTATAAAATGTTCAAACCCTTGGATGTGTTTTTCAGCTGAGATGGTATCAAGTTCCCCATCAAACATAGGTAGGTACTCATAGTGTTTTGGAGGAAAATCATGAAGGATGTGGGGTAACTTTAAGGGTATGTATCTATGATAAGTATTGGAGGGTTTTGGATTAAGTGCAGGAGATGAAATATCAACCTTGGTTTCATGAGGCTCATCAACTTGGTTATGGTCATCACATGGCCCAGATGGAATTTTTTTATCAAAATCAGTGATACAGTGAGGATATGCATGTAAAACTTTAAGAGGAGGATATACATTGGAAGATTCTCATGATCATCATTAGAATGCAACAGGTAAATAAAAATTTGTTTGGCATGTTCAAGGAAGGAGCAAAGGCAACTTATAACAAACAATAAAATGCCTTGGAAAAAATCCAATTTTAAGTACTTGTTTTCTTCCATAATGTCTTTTCATACCTCTATCAAAGGATCTCATTTTCCAGTGGAGTATTTGAATTACATTTGAATTTTGAGTGGAGTTGCCAATAATGTTTTGGAATATGGATTCTGTATTGAGAGTGGATTCACCATTGAAAATTTAAATTTATGGATTCTTCTACCAGTGGAATCACCTTCAAACTGATTTTCTGATGTGTGGAGTTGCCAGAGTAGGATAACAACCAATATATGCCCAAGTGTATTCTTCTCTCAGAACTTAGAACTCAATCATGTCATTCTTTCCCAAGGAAAAGTTTTTAATTTCGTCCCCAACAATGGTGCCAGAATGTTAGCACTCTATAAATTTTGTCTGGCTGATAGACAAATGACAGAGGTAACTATTTCAACTAGCTTTAGAGTTGAGGCACTAGCATTCTCAAATCAGAGAGTTCTGTCTCGTGTCACTTGATGTTTCTTTGGAAATTGGTGGCTATATTTGGCTTGTTTTGAGGGGTTTTATAAAATTTGTTGGCCAAGAAGAGGAGGGACACTCAGGGCTATCGAGTCAAAATTATGAAATTGAATGAAAACATTGTCTAGCCCATAGAAATCTCCAGAGGATAAAGGCTAAGTGAGGCAATAAATCTAAGTTGTAAATTGAAATTTGCAGAGTGTAAGAGGAAAGGGGAAAAACAAGTAACTACATTAGAGCATTAATAAAATGAGTTATGAATTAGTTAGGAAGAAATACACACAGTTTAAATTGTTTCAGCCGAGAGCATAAAGAAATGAATTATGGGATTTTAACTATCCAATTCAAACAAAATACATTCTAAATGGAATTAAAGAACACAAGAAATACATAAAATGAGGGAATACAAATCTCACATCACCACCTTTAGAATATTTTCATAGAGACTTCAAAAGCTTCTGCATATGTATTCAATTCAGTCCCAGAAAATGACAATGGATTTTAGAACAACCGAAACTATGCCCTTGCACTTCCGCCAACCCGCAATATACTCAGAACCTCTAATACTTATACAATTTGAGTTCCTTCAGTGTGAAACCAATTACAATAACTGAAATGAAACATTACAGCTTCTACAATGATTACAAATGAAAGTTTTCAGAAAAAATAAATGTTTCATGATCCCTACAGATTCCTCTGATGCTCTAGCTCCTTCCTCTGCCATGTTCTCTTTGAAATTCCACTCATACTCTTTCAAATATAATTGCATTTATCAATATTCTCATTAAACATTTGGGAATAATATATTTGAAATATAAATAATTCCCAAATATTTTCTATCATGTAGTATTAAATTTCCATAATTGAATCCATGCTCGTGGTTTTTTAAAACCATGCCTTGTTTGGCCCAATTCACCATTTCACTGTAAAAAACATTTACTATTACTATTTCCCTATGAATAACATTTACTATGTAATGTTTTTCCAATTTATTGTTTCACTGTGGAAAAACATTTACTGTGTGTTTTTTCCAGTTTACCATCTTTGGTAAAACATCTTTTATCTTATTCTTTTACTTTTGTAAATATTTGGATAAAGAATTATCCAAGTCTTCGTTCACATGCATCTTCCAATTTAAATCTTTTGCATGGAAAAAAACATTAATTTCTTTATTTTGTAAAACTTAAATCTTACCTCTATAAAACCTTTTCATCCTGAGGAGGAATTTCATTTATTAGAAATTCCATAATTGTTGTTGAAATGCACTCCTGGAAAAATGTCGCACATTGAACAAATGATAAATGGTTCCTTTATTACATCGGGCTTGGGCTAGAGTGGTTTAATCCAAATTTCTTTTACCCCCAATATGCTCCACACAAAAACACATGTCCACGAAAGAAACCACGGTAGTTTTCCCCAACCCGCCTTCACATAATTAGCCTCCTTGATACTTCAATCCCCGATATGTATGTGCGCCCTCCATCCAACCTTTGAATTTTCCACATTATAAATTGAGATTCGTGCTCATGATTTGACGTGATTCCATAAATTAAATATTAATATAAATATTTTAATTTAAAAACATTTATATTAATAATAATAAACCCTTTTTCTATTTTCTAAGGACTTTGGGCTTGTGAGGCTTAACACATGACTTTGTGGATAGGATAAGGGTACTTAATAAAAGGAATATTTTTTATTTTCAACGAGGATATTAAAATAAGGGTAAAAATGAATGAAGTGATGAAACTAAGGGATTTAGATAAGTGTTAAGGATAGGTATAGGTTTGGGATATTCGCCAAATTTTGACTCATGAAGGACATGACTATTTCGGATGATCAGTTGAGTGAAGGATTTAGGTAATGGGAGCTTGATGGAGATGGTGAAAAATTTGAAAACCTCAGTGGAAAAATAGCACAAGGACAAGACACTTTGGGAAAAATTAATACAAATTAGTAGGTGATAACATAGGGTACATTACCGAGTTTGATATTGACAGAGTAGACTCATATAGCCAAGCAGAGAGGTATTTCTTTAATGGACCTAGAGGAAAAATTTTACACTTTTTGAAGCTAGAGATCAAGATGTTATTGCATGAGAAGAAAATATTGAAGATACAGTAATTAGTCGGATTGAAGAGATAATGTTCAAGAACTCAAGGAGTGACAATGACAAAGAGGTGGGACATATGCCTAGTGGGATAATGTTCAGAGAGTTTCCTCAAGTAACCTATTTGAGGAGAGACACAAACCACTAGCACATGACGAAGGGTTCTACAATGGAGAAGAAGAAGAGCTATCGAATGAGGAACAGTCAGGATATACTAGAGCGGAGGAAGAGAAGACTGAATAACCTTGTCGAGAAGAGTCAGAAACTTCAGGAACTGCACTGACTATCAAAGTAAGTACTATTACTCCTCTTGTTGTTTTAACAGCGTTAACTAACCAAAGTAGTCAGAGTTACCAGAGCACTCAGAGCATTGTTACCAGTATTTCAATACATACTCAGTCAAGAAAGTTAGGAATATCTATGGTAGATGAAATGAGGCTACCTATTTTTAGAGGAGATGGATTTGAAGATCCTCATCAGCACTAGTTTTTATGCAAGGGTGTATGGAGTATTAAGAAAGTCAATGATGAAGAATTTAAGAGAATCATTTTAGCACTACCTTGAGAGACCGCTCACTAAGTTGGTACATGAAGTTTGTTAACAGGGTTGCATAGCCTAAACCGATGAACGTGATCAAGACTACGTTGAGTGAAAAATTCAAGAAACCCAAGTTAGAGTCACAGTGCATTACCGAACTGAAATAAATCAAGTAGAAAGTAGTTGAACCTGTTTGGGAGTTTTATCATAGGTTTAAGACCTTGACAGGCTGGTTGAGTTTTTAGATTCTAGATGAGAAGAACAAGGAATGGTTCATTGTTTCCCTCCTACCACACATCAAAGTTCCTCTGATGCAACATAATGTTTCTTCGTATGCTAAGGCATTGGATATCACCATGAAACTAGAGTCAGCCCCTATGGGAGAATCCAGCTCAGGTATGAGTCAAATTTTGAGTCACCTAACTAGCTTATCTATATAGGTTGAAGATATGAAGAAATACAAGGGAAAAGATAAAAGAGACGAGATTTGGTGTATCAGATGTAAATCAAAAGGACATGATAAGGAACATTGTTCTGTATTCCATGAGTACTTGGCCTTTGGGGATCCGATCCCTTTCAAGCAGGTTACTCTACCCTGGTGCAAGGTATGTAGAAATAGACATCGCCCTGGTGAATGCTATTACATGCAAAAATATGTACAAACCTTTCCTACACATTCTTTAAATATGTGGGTCATGATGAGAAAGACTGTAGGGATTATGACCTCTTGCACGAAAAATCAAGAGATACATATAGGATTCAAGGAGAAGTACAAAAAGAAGGAAATGCTATGCAATTTAACTCTCCAGGAAGAGGAAACTTCAACCCTTGTGGTGGATTCATAGGAAGAGGATGAGGTGGAGGCATGGGTCGAGGTCTAGGTGAGATCATTTGTTATAACTACGCACATCCATGTCACTTGGAAAGGGACTATAAGAACCCTTGTACCACTTGCATCTACTACAACTCATTTGAACATGTCATTGAATATTTCCCTGTGATGTTAGTCAAGATTCAAGAGAGACGAGGAGGAAACTATCAAGTACAACTAATCTCAGCAGAAAATCATGGAAAGGATCCCAGAGTCATTGTTATCACTAGAGGAGGCACTATTACAAGAGAAGAAAAAGTAACCCCAGAAAATACTATAGCAGAATCAAGGGTCAGAAGATTTGCAGAGAAGACACAAGTGTTTGATCCGAGGCAAGAAAAATAGGCATTTGAAGAGGCAAGAAAATAATTTGGAAGAGATCAAGCTTCTTCATCAAAGACACAACCAAAAGTGAGAGAATGTGGAATTCCTTTGTCATTTGATCAGTCCGCATCACCTGGAGAAGGAAAATAGGTAAGAAAGCTTATGGAATTCTTATGTACTTACATTAATCTGATTAAGGATGAAAGAGTTGTACAAGAAATACAAAATTTGATCAACCAGTATGAGATAGGTAGGATAGATCCTCTGCCGAATAAGGCATTACATCAAGTATCCAGAAAGAGAAGGAAAAATAAGGAATTACACCTTAATGCTCAGATTGGAGATTATGACATAGATTATGTGGTCCTCGACTTAGGGTCAAAAGTCAATTTTATGACAAAGAAGACCTGGGCATTGATGGGAAAACCTAAGTTAATTTATTCCCTTACCAGGCTTAGGATGGATAATCAGTAGGAAGTAATCCCCTTTGGGAGACTGGAGCATGTCCCTGTGGACATCAACGGGGTAAGGACATTTGTGAATTTCGAGGTGATTGAGATAATTGATGATAATTGTCCTTATCCCACGTTGTTAGGAATTGATTGGGATTTAAATAATTATACTATTGTTGACTTAAAGAAAAGAAGAATAAAATTTTAAGGTGATGGCCTTAGGGTCATTGCCCCTCTGGATCCTAATGAAGGTCGCAGATACACAGAACCCATTAGAGAATAAGACCATGTTTATGAACTAGATAACATATAAAAATTGATAGCAAGACAACAGGATTACATTAATCCTACAATAGATGGGAACTTAAGCTGGCGAAGTGGCAACGCATGCTCATCAGATTCGAAAGAAGAACTAGAGAACTGACAAATTTTTTTTTATGAATTTTCTACGAGAAGGTGTGCTAGATTTACCAAGGAAATTCGTTGGATTGGCACAGAGGTAAGAAATATTCCTACATTTGATTGTTTAAATAATTTAGAATCATTCTTATCAGAATTTGAAGAAATTGTACCAATAAAACAATGAATGTTGGCACTGGATGAAGATTTAAAAGAAATGCCAACAAGATGGTGGGGAACACATAAGAAGAACATTGCGGAGTGGGTGCAATGTCGCACTTTGATGACAATGTACTTTTCATAACAACTCGAAAGGTGAGAAGTTCAATACATGGGTGAGAGTTGTCTAAAGGACCATGTGAGAAGTTGTGAGGAGACCTGGAGTAGCATCCCTCAAGAGCATTGGGTGCATAAATTCATCAAAACTTTGGACACAATGCCTATTAATTGGTATCTTCAAGCAAAACTACACATCACCACCTCAGATTGGTATGGTATGAGTCAGAACTTTGTAGCTACATTTTTATTTGAAAGTCAGTACCCCACATACTTCAGTAGATCAATATTTACAAGTTGTAAGATAGAAAGTCTTTGTGGAGGCACCTAACCTCCCTTTGGAGCAAGAAGAAGATGAATGGATTGCACCACTTCAGAAATTGCAAGGTTGTTACAATATCAATGTTGATGAAGATGATGATCCTAGGAATGTGAACATCACAGAGACATAAGGATAGAGAGATGTAGAAGGACCAGGATTCGAAGTAGAAATACCTTTTATTGGACAACCAATCAAAATCAAGAAAGTTAATATTGGAACAAAAAAATCACCTAAGATCGCAAACGTTGGAGATTATTGCGATGATGCCACTATTGACAAGATCACAAAACTACTGCATGAGTATCAGGACTTGTTTCCAACCAAGTTTACCGACATGAAGGGTATTAAAGGGCCCATGGGAGAGATGAATATCCTATTAAAACTATATGCAAGGCCATTCAAGTAGATACCTTACAGACTAAATCCCAAATATAAGAAAAAAGTTAAGATTGAATTAGACAGAATGTTGGAAGTAGGAATCATAGAACCTGTTGAAGAGTAAGAATGGATTAGCCCTATGGTGGTCCAAGATAAGAAGACATGAGAGATCAGAATCCATGTAGACTTGAGGAAACTTAATGATGCATGTTTACATGATCCATTCCCTACACCATTTACTGACGAAGTGTTGGATAATGTGGGAGGACAAGAAGTTTACTCATTCACAGATGGATTTTCAAGTTATCATCAAATTAGGATTACTAAGGTAGATCACCATAAGACCACATTTGCAACAGAATGGGGATCCTACCAGTACACAATGATTCCTTTTGGATTGAAGAATGCACCAACCATCTTTTCTAGGGTGGTGGTCAAAGAATTCAAGGAATTTTTACATAAATTTCTGGAAGCATATTTTGATGATTGGATTGTTTTTAGCCTATTGAAAAATCATATTGAATGTTTAAGACTAATGTTGGATAAGTGTAGGAAATGTCATATTTCCCTAAACCTAAATAAGTGCATATTCTTTTCAGCCTTTGGAGTGTTTAATATTGTGTGTAAGAAGGGGTTGTTGGTAGATCCTTCCAAGATTGTCATCATTGTTGATCTACCTCCTCCTACTTCAGTAAGATAGTTGCACATTGCACTAGGACATACGGGATACTACAGAAAGTTAATCAAGGTCTATGCAAGATAAATTGACCTATGGAGAAGTTATTAAAGAAATATTTCCAGTTCTAATGGTCAGAGGAATGTCAACAAAACTTCAACACACTGAAACATAAAATGGTCGGTGCGCCCATTCTGGTTTTCCCAGATTGGAGTAAGGAATTCAATGTGCACATCGATGCATCATCTATCACATTAGGAGAAGTGTTAGCACAACCAGGAGTAGGAGATATTGACCATCCGTTAGCCTTTTCTAGTAGGAAGCTATCTACAATTGAGATAAATTACACTACCACTGAGAGAGAAGGTTTAGCCATGGTGTACGCATTACAGAAGTTTTGTCACTACTTGTTTGGGGGAAACTTTAAGCTGTTCACTGATCACTCTTACCTAGTCAACAAGCTAGTGTTGGGGGGAAGAATATGCAGATGGCTATTTCTATTCCAGGAATATGATTTTGACATTTTGGTCAAGCCAGGAAGAATGAACAAGGGTCCTTACCACGTTTCTAGGTTAGAACATGGAGAGGAACCTACTAGTTTGGCGGATACACTACCAGATGCATAGTTGTTGTCCATCATAAAGGTTGATGATCACTTCGTTGAGATAGTTAAGTTCCTCTCAATAGGAATGTAACCTCATGAATATACAATCATTCAGAAGAAACAACTTGTAGTTCGAGCTATAGATTTTTCACTTATATTTGGACAACTTTATAATATGGGACCTTATGAGATCCTAAGGATATGTGTTATGGAGGCAGAAAGACCACTGATTCTGGAAGAAGCACATGAAATCATTGCAGGAGGACACTATGAAAGAAAATAAATAGCGCAGAAGATTCTTAGAGCTGGCCTCTGGTGGCCCACTTTACACAAAGATGCTAAAGAATACTACAAAGCCTGCAATGTATGCCAAAGAGTTGGGAAACCCTCCAGAAGAGATGAGATTCCTTTAGGACCTCAGCTAACTTTGCAGGCATTTTAGAAATGGGAAATTTATTTCGTAGGACCTATCAACCCACCAGGAAAGTTCACAAGAGCCAAATACATCATCATTGTGACAAAGTATTTGACCAGATGGGAAGAAGAAAGAGTATTCAAGGACTGTAGTGAAAATACAACTGCAAAATTCATATTTGATGATATCATAACCATATTTAGATGCCCGAAGATCCTTATGAGTGATCAAGGTACAAATTTTATTAATAATACTATTGAAGCCTTGACTCAAGAATTTGAGGTTCATCATCAGAAGAGAACACCTTACCACCCACAAGCCAATGGTACAGTTGAAGATTTCAATAAGATATTGGAGATAGCACTGAAAAATATCTACACTGTGAACAAATATGCTTGGGATTTAAGAGGACCAGCAATATTATGGGCCTATAGAACAACTTGCAAGAAGTTGACGATGCAGACTCCCTTTAAGTTGGTTTATGGCCTAGAAGCAGTCGTACCTATGGAATATTTAGTCTCTATCTTAAGAATTGTGGCATTTATAGATATGGATGATAGAGGCACTGTGAAAGACAAACTTTCACAGTTGGTAGAACTAGAAGAAGACAAATTCATTGTAGTATTTCACTAGAAGGTACATAAGGAATGAGAAAAGGCCTACCATGATAGACATATCAATAAGAAATCCTTTAAGAAAAGATATCTGGTATTGGTATATGACAACAAGTTCATGAAGCATCCAGGGAAGTTCATGACACATTGTATTAGGCCATATGAGGTTTCCTATGTAACAAAAAGAGGAGCTTCACAATTGAAGACTTTGAAGGGAGAATGGAAGGAAGGTTTGGTAAATGGGAGTCAGTTGAAATTGTACTACAACAAATAGTTCCCTAAAAAATCTCAATAAAAGCATAAGAATAAGGGTCTAGGTACCAGGTGTAGTTGAAAATGGGTACTAGACACAACAAAAATAGTCTACACAAGGAAGAGAGGAACAAAACATAGAGCACAGCCAGCTCTGCATAGTATGAAGATGAAGAGAAACAAAAGGTTCATACCTCCAGTGCCTCGGGATGAGTCACATGTGAGTGTTGGGGGCATGTTGGCCTTTGGTTATGGAAGAAAGAAAATATTAAGGAATAAAGGAAAAATACGAACTGCACGGAAGTCACATTGATTGATATTAGGTCGAAGTGTTCAAATAAGAAGAAAAGAAGAATCGAAGTATAGGAAATATAGTTGTTGAACGAGAAGATCGAGGATGACATATCAACATGGAATATAGATCGTGGAAAAATTAGTAAGAGAAATAAGACGTCAACGAGTGCTTTGGAGCACCTCATGGGAAAGAAGGAATGATAGGTCAAGTTGACCTAGGGTTTTAGATGTTGAAGGAAAATCTCCCTGCGAACAGGTAGATCTCCTCAAAGAGCTAGATTCTTAACCCTAAGACAAAAAGTGCTTATCATAGTCACTGACTTCCTTTTAGATCTATACAAACTAATGCACGAGGAGGAAGGAGAAAAGAAGTACCTTTTATCGGTGTTTGTCCCTGCACGCTCCGAGTTGAGCTCCAATCTTTTGCTCCTCGATAAACCCTGTAGACAAACAAAGTAGGACTACTTCCTACTCTATCAATATTAGTCCAAAATAGGTCTATCTACTAAAGAGACAAATTCATGTGATATTGAACATGAATTAGAAAGAAACAGGCCAAGCAAATTATATTAATGAGGACAAAACATTGCTTACATCCGTAGATGGATTGCAGTTGTTCCGTCAAGTCCTCCTTGTTAACCCCTTGCTCAAAAGATCCACGATCCAGATGACAACAACTTCACTGATTACTTTCCTCCATTTCACTGTATGTTTCCTATGAGATCATAGGTTTCATGCTTCCAATTCTTCCTCTGTTCCAACACCACTTATGAGATCATAAGTTTGGTGTCTTTCTCTCTTTTCCAGTACCCTTTCACCATTAGAAATCTTGCTTATATAGCCTTGGAGAGGCTTTAACCACTTGATATATCCTTGGGAAAGTTGAGGATTTGTCTCCTTCAGTTAAGGATATACCCTAAGATCATGTCTAGACTAGGGATTTGAATCCAATTTCCTTCCAAGAATGAAGAGATCCTTCCCCCATTCCTCTTAACAACTCAACTGCTGCCCAGAATAGGTAGAGCTCCCTCAAAAGAGCCATCAGAGTGCTACAACACTCCCCAGTAGGCTTAAGGGGGGTGCCAACACTCCCTCAAAAGGGCCAAAGGAGCTTTATAATGCTCTCAAACAGTGTAAGGGGGAGCGCCATCGCTCCCAGAAGAGGTATAGGGGAGTGCTCTCCTCCAAAAAGCTAGTTTTTGGAGTGTTTTCAGATGGCAAAAGGTACATGAGCCCAGTTAACCTTTCCTCCTCTTCCAAATCAAATGTTTGAGGTGTTTCAAGTGTCCTTCTCATGTCGTTATAGGCATGACATAAGCATCATGACAATATGCTTTCTTTAACACTTGTGACACTTGTGAGCAAAGTGCGACACTTGCGACACTTATAATGACGACACTTGCGACACTACCAAAGTGAGGATTTTTGATGTGTAACAGATTTCTCACCAAAGTATGAAGTTAGAAGTCAAGAATTGATAACTAAAATGCTTTGTAGACTTTCAAGCAAGGGTATAGACACATAGAACCTGACAAAATATGGACACAAACATCCAACAAATATTATGACATGTTTCAAACCCAAGGTAGGCATACCTATGCTTGGGTGATCAACACTTACAAGATATGGCCGCCATTAAATACACTGTGGATCCATAATTGTATTGATAAAAAGGTATAGCCACTAAAAATACACTGTGGATCTATACTCTTATGACATGAACTGATCGTAGCCATAAAGAATACACAGTGGATCTATGAGATGACAAGACATAGCCATGACCAATACAAATTGGATCTATGTAGCAGTACATGTGTCATTGTTCAAGAGAAACTCCATCGCAACTTAGGCAAAGTACATATCAAAGTGATCACTCAACCCAGGGTCTTCTTACCGATCCCGATGTAGTATGAATCTAACCATGTGAATAGATGTCCTAATGTCAAACATGGAAGAAACCACTTGATTACCAGTCAGTGATGTAAATCGTTAACAAGCGTGAGGGAGATCACCATTAATTTCAATGATTCCCAAGGTACCCTAGTACATTCCAACGAATGTGAATGGATGAGATGGAGTCTAACATCTGTGGAATCATCTGATCAGAGGTCAGGGATGTAAACCCATTGTCGGATGTGAGGAGGCCTGCCATTGAGGCATGCAGGTCCCAAAGTACTAACTAATTTCTAAGCCTAATTCCTGGATAATGTTTTGAGGTCGATAGTAATAGGATCGTCGAAGGAGGGCCTTGATGTATCCCCCATCAACGACATGAAACAGACATAGATATGTAATTGGTAGATCAAATGAGCATGGACTGACAGGGGTTTTGAGACAAGATATTTGTGATGGATGACTCTAGAGGTGGATACTTCCCTTGAACACTGAGGCACAACAACAGAAACATGACATGGACCAAAACTTTATGATGGAGTGGATGCTGTGACTTACGTCAGGTGACCCAAAGTAGTGAAAGAAACTCAAAGGATTGGCTCAGTGCAGAGGTTCAACAGATTATAATGCATGCAAATGACAAAGTGTCATGTTCAAGGGCGACTCTAAGAATTACTTGGTAATGTTCTCAAGAGACTGCTTGGCTTTCTTCTTTCAAATTTTCCCCCATCCATATAGATGAGTACCTCTTTCTGATTTAATGAGCTTGAGGAGGGTAACACATGCTCGATAAAACTCACCTTCAGTAAGTTCCTCTTCCTTTGTTTAACGAACTGGAAGAAGTAAGGGTTCGGTCCCATATGGACCTGTCGATGTTTTGTTTAGCGAGTCCAAAGAAAGAAAACTCGAAGGTTTTTCATGATTATAGAGTTTGGACAAACACTTAAAATAGAACTCTCTCAGTTCCTTTTTCGTAAAGTAGTCTGACGAAACCGAAAAAGAGATAAACTATCGCTCAATAAACGTTTTCTTCAAATACTTTAACGAGCATGAAAAGAAAAAGGTCGCTCGGTAATCTTTTCATGTTTAGAGAGTCTGAAAAGAACTTAAAGATGACTCCAGTGTTGTCATTTTTCATAATGTTAGTCTCGCGAGGCCGAAAAAGAGATAAATTATCACTTGAAATATGGCCTTTCAAACCATTTAACGAGTGGGAAAGAAAGCAAGATCACTCGGCAATATTTTCATGTTTAGAGAGTCTGAAAAGAGCTTAAAGGAGATTCCAGGGGGTTCCTTTTTCGTGTATCCATACAGGTCCGAAAAAGAGATAAAAGTCTACTCGAATGCATTCTCATGTATTTACGAGCACGAGAACGAACAAAGACTAAGCTCGATATGCCCCCAGCATGAAAGCTAGTGGATTAACTCCAAAATGATCATCAAAGGCTTGAGACATGCCCTCCAAGCTTTGATTCATTCACCGACTCTGAGGTCGTCACCAAGTTCTCTAGTAGATGAGAAAAAGGAGAAGGGTGGATGAAAAGAAGGTTCAAGAGAGATGACTATTTCATTTTTAACAAGCTTGACACAGGAAAAGAACTATGCTTAGGACCTCTGTTTCATTTTTTAACGAGCTTGCCACAGAGAAGAGAAACTATGCTCATGGTTTCATCTGGATCATGGCTTCCAAGAGGATAATGCTCTGGAAGGGTACCATGTTAATGGATAAAATGTGGTCATGGCCTCCAGGATATCTTCACTAGATGGAAGATAATCACTCGAGAAGGAACACATATCGAGGGTCGCGATAGGGGTAAGGAGATCAGGCTCCAATAATCCTACCGAAGAAATCACCATGTCCACTACCGGATCCAAATCGTTGGAAGTTGAGATCATGGGAGACAATTCCACATAATTGACATGTGGTGGGGGTGATACTGTTGGCATATAAGAACCACTTAGGGAGGTAACCCAGTCGAGGCCAATGAATGAAATTTGATCAATAGTCACAATTCTTCCATCGTGAGGGAAAGATATCACATGGAAAAGGGTGGATACAAGAGCTTTCATAGCATAGACATAATCCTGCCCAAGGAGTAAAGATAAATCCAAGGGGTCTCGAACTACCATGACATCGATAAAGACAATTTTCCCTCCCAAAGTTATAGGAAACTGAGGAAGGATCCCTAAAGGTTGACTAGTTCTTCTGTTAAAAGCTAATAGATTCTGTGTAACCAGTGCAAGCTGTGGGCAACCCAAAGTGTACCAAGCAACAGAAGACAAAATACTAATGGACACATCATCATCTATCAGCATTTGAGGAACGTCCCGACCACGAACCTATACTGTAATCTAGAAAGGAATGTGGGAGGGAAGACGAGGTCTAGTTAGCACACCCCAATCAAAAAGGATGGCTTTAGTACTTGGAGGGGGTTTCACAGGAGACAGAGGAATGCCCCACGGTACGGTAGAGTCTGTGTTAACGAGAAAAACATGGGTAGTATCGAGTTTACTCTCTAGAAGGAGAGTAGGATCGACCGATGATTGGATTGGATCAACCAATGGTGGACTTGGATAGACCACCTTGGCACTCTTCAGAGGAAGAGTGGGACTGACCGAGGAAGGGACTGGATCAGTCACTTTGACATTCCTCAATGGAGGAATGGGATCGATCGATGGAGAAACTAGATCGACCACTTTGGTACTCCTCAGAGGAAGAGTGGGACTGAACGAGGAAGGGACTAGATCAGTCACTTCGGCACTCATCAAAGGAGGATTGGGATCAACCGATGGTAGAACCAAATCAACCACATGAGTTTCATTCTCCAAGGAAAGAAAGGGGCCGACGGGTGGAAAGGGATTGACCGCTTTGGTGTCACTCTCTTGATGAAGAGTGGGACTGATTGATGATGGAACTAGATCATCTACTTGGGTTCGTGCTTCAATTGAGGAGGAAACTAGATTGACTACCTGATCAACCAGACTGACTGGGGATGGAACCGGATTGACTAGTCTATCAACCAATGATGGGTTGGAGGAAATCTTATGATAACCTTTTGGAAGTTGAAGTTTTTCCAAAAGAGAAGAAGCCTCATCCATGAGAGGACAAAGGTGAGATTAATGATCACCTTTACATAACATGCAAGGGAACTTGACAATTTTCTTCTTCTTACTAACCTGAACATCACTAGTTGACAGGGTATCATCGACATGACTGACAGAGGCCGATGACATGGAGGACCACATTTCTAAGACCTGGATAAGACCGGGGAAATCCCTCAGAAAGTGGTCACCCTTACAAAGGCTGCAAGGGAATTTGGGTTTTGGATTCTTCATTTTAATCTTGTTGACCTCATCAACACTCCCAGTACTATCAATAGTAACTAGTTTCTTAGAGCCAACATCTGATGTTGTTGGGGCCTTTGTCCTTTTTGGGTTCTTCTTCTTCTTCTCTTTTCGTTTCTTCTTCTTCTGATCAACCTGGCTACTTTCTTTAGAGCTTTCACTAGGCAAAGAAGGAGAAATGGAAGGAGACTTAATGGATGAAGAAGACAAAAAGTCAACATGAGGTTGATGTGTGGGTGGTCTATTGACATCCAAAGTATTAGGTGTAGCTGAAACATTGGGAGGATTCAAGATCACCGGAGTGGGGAACAACCAAACTGGTAATCCAATAGTGAGTCCTGGAAGACTCAGTGTGGCAACATATGGAGGACCAAAGTTTCCAAATGAAGGAAAGGTATAAGGTTCCCCAGAAGAAGGGGTTTCTCCATTGGTACTCCTAGGATTCGATGCCATTAACACTGACTCAACCTAAGGTCCACTAAGTAAAACAAACAACACACGCTGCAAATCTGAGAAGCAATCAATCAAACAAACCTTCCTACGATGAAACCACTAGTTGGTGATGAAATCCAACATCGCGAGATCAAAATAGGAAGGGGTGGGGATAGAGCCGGTGGATCAGTTATGTTGGCGACTTGCTTAACAGACTTACGCCTTGGTGAAAGCTTCCACGTAGTAATTGTGGATTTACCCTCCAAGGAGCCCGAGTGAGTTTGACCAATGTCTGTTCCAGGTATAGTGAGACTTCCCTTCACCTTCACCTTGTGTGAGACCTTAAATATTGTGGCTACTAAGGTCACCAGCCCGTAGTCAGCCCCTGGGCGGGTACAGTCGACAGTCCAGTCGGAACGTATGGGCAGGATAACAAGTCTAAAATCAGCTTGAAAGGCTTCCACTCAACATTGTGGGTATACCTTCCAATGACCCCCAATATATGATCTGACCACTACAAACAGTTGAACCACGAAGGGATAATCTCTGTAACTCACCCGAATGCGACCTCGTGCATAACCCCTGTGTGAGAGGGGGATCCCAGGCAGACTAATACGACAATTGGATTTAAATCTCCCTACTACAAGATACTAAGTTTGTTTGATATCTTTGGAAAGTTATCCTTTCAACCTATTCCAAATACCTACACCTTAAACTATTGTAGGTTTTCTAACAAAGATGTAAAAAGTCTGATAAATTTTAGTCAAGCGTTGATTTTAATGGATGTTGTTTACTCAGAGGGTGTACGAAAGTGAAACTGATGGAATGATGACTCAATATCCAAAAATATGCATGAAATATGATACGAAACCATTTATTTTCAATGAATACCTATTTAAGGGAAAGAGGAAGAGTCATTTTCACTATCAAACACTTGATAAGGAATTCCCTCAATCAATTTTTTTCTCAATCAAATCCAATATGATGCTACAACATTTCATAAATGAAAACTAATATGCAAACTAATCACTAAGATGTACTTTTTTTCATTTGTATGCAAATGATAATCGATTCAATGAAAAACTTGTCCTGCCAACTACCCTTTCAGATCAAGGAGATTCAGACAAGAATATGCAGATTTCTCACAAACAACACACCCTTTTGCAATCAAACAAGAGAAAGAAAATAAAAAATGCAAAAGGAAGGAGAAAGATATTGGATTAGATGACCTCATAGAACCAAATGAGAAGAGTTACAGACTTCTAGTGTCCTCCAATAGAGTTCTCGCTCAATCGGATAGGAGAGAAGAAAGCAAGGGATTGATTTCAAGCTCTCAACAACAAAAAATAAAAAAGAGTGAAGAAGGGAATAAAATATTAACAATAAGGTGTTTACTTCTCAGGAGGAAGCATGTCAAAGGTCAACGTAAGCATCATTGAATCACAAAGAAGCTCAACAAGTGAAGAAACAGGGTCTGGATCTCCAAAAAATGGAAATTTTGAAGAGATTTTGGGAAAAAAGGGTTGGCGCTCTAGTATAAGGGCCACCATAGAGTTATAAATATCTTTCCAACACTTCCAGGGAGTGTTGGTGCTCTATTAACATGGGCAGGGGGCGCCAGGCTCAAAAAACTCACAAAAAGTTCCAAAAACCCAAAATTTTGATCAAATTTTGACAGGTAAGTTGAGTGTGATGGGGTAAAGAGTCAATCAGCAAGTGTAATCAGATATGAAGGGGTGAAAAAGGCCTAAGAACACAAAGCGTAAGACAAGTCCTAAGAAAACAACAAAGGGTAAGATAAGGTCTATGAGGAAAAATCAAAACCAAAAGTTTTGATTCGATTCTCCCTAGTGGAGTCGCCAGTTTCTGTTGAAGGAAAATCTCCCTACGGACAGGTAGATCTCCTCAAAGAGATAGATTCTTAACCCTAAGATAGAAAGTGATTATCATGGTCACTAACTTCCTTTTATATCTATACAAACTAATGCATGAGGAGGAAGGAGAAAAGAAGTACCTTTTACCAGTGTTTGTCCCTGCACGCTTCGAGTTGAGATCCAATCTTTCGCTCCTCGATAAACCCTGTAGACAAACAAAGTACGACTACTTCCTACTCTATCAAGATTAGTCTGAAATAGGTCTATCTACTAAGGAGACAAATTCATGTGAGATTGAACACGAATTAGAAATAAACATGCCAAGCAAATTATATTAATGAGGAAAAAACATTGTTTACAGCCGTAGATGGATTGCAGCAGTTCCGTCAAGTCCTCCTTGTCTAACCCTTGCTCAAAAGATCCATGATCTAGATGACTGCAACTTCACTGATTAATTTCCTCCATTTCACTGTATGTTTCCTATGAGATCATAGGTTTCATGCTTCCAATTCTTCCTTTGTTCTAGATCCACTTCTGAGATCATAAGTTTGGTGTGATTCTCTCTTTTCCAGTCCCCTTTCACCATTAGAAAGCTTGCTTATATAACCTTGGAGAGGATTTAACCACTTGAGATATCCTTGGGGAAGTTGAGGATTTGTTTCCTTCAGTTAAGTATCTATCCTAAGATCATGGCTGGACTAGGGATTCGAATCCAATTTCCTTACAAGAATGAAAAGATCCTTCCCCCATTCATCTCAACAACTCAACTTCTACCCAGAATAGGTAGTTCTCCCTCAAAAGAGCCATCAGAGTGCTACAACGCTCCCTAGTAGGCTCAAGGGGGGTACCAGCACTCCTAAAGACACCACACTCCCTCAAAAGGGCCAAAGGAGCTTTATAACTCTCCCAAACAGTGTAAGGGGTAGCACCAGCGCTCCCAGAAGAGGTATAGGGGAGCGCTCTCCTCCAAAAAGCTAGTTTTTTTAGTGTTTTCAGATGGAAAAAGTTACATGAGCCTAGTTAACCTTTCCTCCTCTTCCAAATCAAATGTTTGAGGTGTTTCAAGTTTCCTTCTCATGTCATTATAGGAATGACATAGGCATCATGAAAATATGCTTTCTTTAACACTTGCGACACTTGTGAGCAAAGTGCGACACTTGCGACACTTATAATGACGACACTTGCGACACTACCAAAGTGAGGATTTTTTATGTGTAACATTAGACACCTAGGGTTTTGTTATCTAGGGTTTTTCACCTAGATGTTTTTCATTGTAATGTATAAATACATTTCTAGAGGACCTGGGATGGGTTGGTTATTCATTGTTTGTTCGAGGATATTTCATCAATGTTGATTGTCGATAGCTTTGATTGTTGTGTTTAGAGAAATAGTGAGCCTGTATTGTAAGATCTTCAACTGGGTGAGAATATCAACCCTGCAACTAGGTGCATAGGGAGGGGAGAGAAGGAAATAAAGAGAGAGAGATATGAAAGCCAAGTGCACATATAGAACTATATGTTTTCACCTAATATCAAGAAACAAAGTTCTGTGGACATAGCCCTAGGGAGAGGGTGAACCATGTATATCTTGTTGTTCTATGTGGTTGATGATGTGTTATTTTTCTTTCTGTTAGTATTTTATTGCATCATTGCGTTAGATATGAGACATAGATTGCATAGTAGGCCTAAGGGAGATAAATAATAACTAGATCTATGTGTGTTTCTCCTTTGAATCCACTTGCATTTCCTTTGGTTCTAGACACCTATGTCCTGCAACCCCCTATCACTACTTTGGGTGAGACTTCATCTGTTTCATAGGTGTTACCAAAAGGGCCAGTATTTAGGGCTTGTTGGTGCACTTTTAGAGTTGATCTTCCCCTGTGCCAACAATCATGGTTTGAAAAATGTGTTCCCGGTGCAGCGTCTGACGAGTTAAATAAGCAATGTCATATTGAATTCCTCCAACAGATAGGAATGCCTCAATCAATACAAATCTTTCCGTTATGGCATGGTCTGAATGGTCCAACGATGATATTTCCATAAATAACTGCATTTTTAGTTGTTCCAAAGAGTCATTCTAATGGTCGAGGAACCTCCAATGGTCATATATATTCGTCATGGCGAAGTCCCATTCTGCATAGTTTTCTTATTTCGGCAAGGTTCAAGTTTTGCAAATCTATTTCCTAAAAATTATTTTCTGGAACTTGTTGTAGTTTTTCTAATTTGGATTTCTTCTTACTGAGTTTCCTTTCCTTCTTTCATGTGACCCGAGTCTCTAGATTCCTCTTTCCATCATTATTCTTATATGTTCTTAGCGTAGTGACTTTGCGCTGCTAATGTTCTTTCAAAAGGTTAAGAGATAATACCTGTTTTTCTACTAGGTCCTGGGTGGACATAATTTCTTCTTGCATGGATAGGTCCTTCAACCCTTCTTGCGCTCTTTCAAAGTTGACAACTACTTCTCTTCCATTCTACTACTTTGACTCAACTTCTCGTCCTTCTATCATTCGATCTATTCTTCGAGCTATGAAATCCCTTATTTCTTTCTTTTTCTTTTCTATGGCTTCCTCCTCTACTTTCCTTCTGATCTGATCCTTCTCAATCCAAGTCTTTCCTAATAAAAGTGGGAAAGGGGAATTGTTATAAAAAAACCTAATAACTTCAAAGTCCTCTTATGTTGATGTTTCATGAGCAATCATAGGTATATTAGCAACTCTTCCACATAGGGTTATCATTTTTCCTTTAAACAAGCCTATCCTTCCCAATGAAAGTATCATAGTAGGCTTTCCCAAAATTTCCCAAGTGCTTTATGGAATAATATTCACATGTGTTTCTTCATCCAATACCATGTCTATGTTGTAGTCTTCTATCCTTTTAACTATGCGATGTTTTTCTTTCACGATCTCTGGTAAACTGATGTCTCTATGATCATCAATTTCTGCTTTTAACTATATTAACATAGTCTTTGACTCTTTTTCTGTATGATTCTCAGTTTCTTGACCTTCTTTATAATTTTCTTGTCTCTTGTTCATATTTTAAACTTTAGCAATCATTCTTGGACAATCATCAACCTCATGACCAATATTTTTACAACAAAGACAAATAGGACCTATACCAGGGAATTCTTTAACAAGGTGTCTCGATCTTCTGTAATTATAACACAATGTCAATCCTCTCTTTATTTTAAATGAGCCTCAGTATTTGTACATTGGACCTGCAATCTGCAAAACTTCTTTCTAGGTTCCTGCATCCACTTCCAAAAAATCTTTCTATGCATAGGAATAACATATTTTTTCCTATTTCTATCAAATTTATTCAGATCAAATCTTTCTTCTATTTGGGCCCTAACATTTAGGCTAGAACAAAATCTATCAAACATACCTAGATTCATACTTTCGAAGCAAAAATTTCCACTTATATTAACTTTATTAAAGAACAAAGATTTAAGATCTTACTTCCTTCTTTAAGTTCCGGTTTCTTTCTTAGCACACAGCTTCACAAGTCAAGTAGAATATTGCGCACTAAAAAAATAGATCTACGCACAGAGCCTTCTCTTTTCTTCAGTTCCCCACAATCACAGTTTCATTCCCGACAACATAACATTTTGTTGGCATAGGGGAATACCCATGTTTAAATGCTTCAACAATGCACTAGCAAAACCCTAACTACCAGCCCTTTCGGCAACACCTATGAAGAAGATGAATTCTCACCCAAGGTAGAGGCATGGGGGTTGTAGGAATCAAGTTTCTATAACCAATATGGGACACATATCTGTGATTATAATACTTGACAAAGAACTTAGCCAACAATATGCATTAGATTATGATCCTCATTTACATCACATATTTAACCCTTATTACAGATCATCATAGTAATAATCAATATCTAACACTTCCAACCTCCTAGCACATAGAATTAGCTCAGATCTATCATTCATTTACACCATTAAGCACTAAGTTATAACATCATATGTGTTAATTATTCATAAAAATAACAACACTAAGAAAATAACCACATAAACAACATTGCAGACAACACATCAAAACACAGGATACACGTGATTCACCCCGGTGTGGGGCTACATCCACCAATTTCTTCTTCTTCTTTATTAGTATGTGATCTCCTTACATTCATATACTCTTATGAAAAAATCCATAGAGCCCAACTCCGCAGTGGACAGTTGATTTGCACATTATGCACTAGATCCACCTTCCTCAAAATTAGGTCAAGGCATAGAGCCAACTCCTCAATAGCACAGAGCACCTACATACAACAGTTGTGCACAAAGAAACTTACAAAATACTTGCACTTATCTCTGCAAGCCCTAACATATTCTTGTACAAATCCAACCCGATCTCTTGCACTAAGACAAACATACCGTGCACATAGCTAACACTACTACTTATAATTCTTTGCTACATCTTATTTATACAATTACAATAAGGCCTAAACATGGGTAAACCCATGGGCAAACATCCCTTAACCCATTACATAAACCCTAAAAACCCTTTGCTCGGACCACAAGGCCGCAAAACAAGCGATATCTCACTATCTCCACTCCGTCTAGGAACTCCATCTTTGACCATCCTATCGAAGTCCCAAAAAATGGTCAAACATGACCAATGTTTCCTCAAAACTTGGTCAAGATCCAACATCGAGAAACTCAATGTGGCTTACCAACAACCTTGTCAAATGAGGAGACTTTAAGGCCTT
The DNA here is from genome assembly GCA_009831015.1 of Picea engelmannii. Classification (NCBI taxonomy): domain Eukaryota; kingdom Viridiplantae; phylum Streptophyta; class Pinopsida; order Pinales; family Pinaceae; genus Picea; species Picea engelmannii. The sequence goes on from ML780580.1 coordinate 812,040, forward strand.
TGGCCCAAATAAAAAGTAGAGGTAAATACGTTGCCTCCTCCTCTTAGGAATAGGCTTGAATAGTACAACTCTTTTTTACTGATTGGTCTAGTCAATATCATAAATACAAAACCCACAACAACTAACTCTTTTTCTCGGGAGGTTGTTACCGTATCATATCGTGGAGCTGAGTATTTCTCTCAACCTTTCAAGCCTCCTTTAATTGGGCCTAGCACTCCACTTTTTGTGTAGCTTCCATATTCCAAGTCGGAATTTCCTGATAGTATCCCCCTTCAGTGGGCCCTAATGGAAGGCACTTCAGAAGTTCCTATGCTAGGAGTCCTAGAAACTCCCACGTCAGAAATTGTCACAAGAGGAATTTTTCCACCTGGTGTCTTTAACCAAATGATGAGTGTGGTGCACTCCATCATAACTATTGATCCATATTTTATGAACATAAAAAAATGACTATAGATTATTAATAGATTCTTAACACAAAATAATAGAGATACAGTAAAATTGGTTTTCTATTCAATAAGGAAATAAGATGAAACTATAAAATGCAGCGGAAACACGCTTGTTGGAAAGGTGGCATCTTATATCTGAGAAGAGATGTGATGGCTTCACTCATTCGCAAGAAAATCATTGCAATGAGGATATGAAGGAATTTTTACAATAAACAGGAATGCAAAAAATCCTAGACATCCGAAAACCTAACCCTAGGAGATGAAGCACCAAAAGTCATGTGGGCCCTGTTTGGGTAAGTTAGAATATCAACTTCCCCTGGTCATAACTTTTGCATACGATCTCTATTTTAGGAGTATGATAGCCCATTGGAAAGGTATAGTCAAGGGGATTCATTTTGGGGGCTCAATAATTCCTTTATATGTCATTGAAAATATCTATCCTGAAAAACCTTGATTTAGTCCCTCAAAATGGCCCCGAAAGTTAAAACTGCTAAAAATAGTAAATTGCCAAAATTGTCAGAAAACTATTTTGAGCTAGTTGGAAAAGGTGGGTGGCCACTGATATCCACCTGGATCAATCCTCCCTCCTTAGTAATCAATTTTCTCCATTGTTTTGAGTTCCCCCATCAGATGAGGAAATTTCTATTGAATTTTCTCTCGGGTGAGCCACTTGCCTTGGTGCAGGAGCTTCCCTGCTTTGATGACTCGATAAAGTTGGATCCTTTGTTGTCGAGTGCCCTTGATTTGTGTGTCCACAATATGATCACTATATTCCTATTGTATGTAGTCAGGATTGATCTTTTTTGGTGTCAGCTACTCTGCTACGTCTGAGGTGTCCAATAATGGTGGGAAATAAGAGCGAAGGAGATCCACGTTGAACATTGGGTGCAGGCCAAGGAAAGGAGGAATGTTGAGCTCAAAATAATTATGCCCCATGGATTTGGTGATGGTGTATGGCCCATAACAGAGTGGGCGAAGCTTCCGATGGGGTCCTATAAGGCGTTCTTTTTGCAAGTGCAACCAAACTTTGACGCCCACCTGAAACTTATGTGGCACCCGATGTTGATCATGGCGCTGCTTATACTTTTCATTGGACTTATGTAGGATATGTTGAACCTATTGGAATATGTGCTCGATCCACTCAATGAACTAGGTGGCTTTTTCAGTTTCAATTAGAGCAAGAGATGAGTTGGTCGAGGTGACCGCAAGGGGAAGTGCAACATCTATGGGACCCAATGGTTGGAATCCCAACCCCACCTGAAAGGGGTCATGGTCGACTGAGCTATGCAGGGATTGATTGTAGTTTTGTTGGACATATGGAAGGATCCCATCCCATGTGTGAGGGTGATTTGAATTATACAAGAAAAGGATATGCACAATCATTCGATTTACGACCTCGGTTTGGCCATCTGTTTGGGGGTGGAAGGCCATGGATTTGGTGAGCTTGGTGTCTAGCAGTGACCAGAGGATCAACCAGAATGTGATAATAAATTGAATTTCCTAATATGAGACAATGGTTTGTGGGATTCCAAAATGTACCCAGACTCGTTCAAAGAAGATATTGGTAGTGGCCTCTACTGTGATGTTCTTCTTGCAAGCAACTAGAATCACCATCTTATAAAAGCGATCAACAACCACAAAAACACAGTCATTTCCCCGCTTGGTGGATGGGAGGCCCGACATGTAGTCCATTGAGATGGATTCCCATGTCTAGTTAGGAGTAAGAAGAGGGGTGTATAGGCCATGTTTCTTAGTGGTCGGTTTGGAAATAGTGCAGGCAGTGCAAGACCTAATATACTTGTTGACCTCTTGTTGATGTTTCGGCTAGTAGAAATGTTTATGTAGCATATATACTATATTTTTGATGCCGAAGTGTCCTACCACCCAACTATAGTGGAATTCCCATATCATATTCACTCGCTCACTTCATGGAACATAGATATGGCCTAGAAGACACAACAACCGATCTTGAAGTTGGAAATTATCGACAACCACATTTTCACCCAACATTTGGTAGGTGGTAGCGAAGTTCGAGTCTTTATCATAGATTTGGGGCCATCTAGAGGTCTCATGGCTACAAGAGTCTAGCACCATGGTGAGTGTCGTGAATGGTGGTCTGCTGAGGCAATCAACGACGTGATTGGTTCTTCCTATTTTATACTTGATGTTGAGGTGGAATTGTTGCAAGTATGTGGACTACTTTTGATGGCAATAATTCTATAATTTTCCTTGTGTCTACATGAACAGAAGTGGCTTATGATCAGTGTGGATGACTGTCTCCTTCCCAAGATTGTAATGTCTCCACTGGAAGTAGGCTTTCACAATGGAGTACATTTATTTTTCGTAAGTAGGTTAATTACATAAAGAATCTAATAGTGTCTCACTTTGATAGGCCATGGGGTGGTCGTGTTGAGTGAGAACGACACCCACCACATAGTCTGAAGCGCCTGTCTCAATCTCAAAGGGATGTTGCAGGTCTGGTAGTGAAATTATTGGGGCTGAGCATAAGTGCTACTTCAAACGATCGAACGCTTGATGTTGGGACTAGCCCCAAGTAAATTTCTCCTTACCACCACCCCTGGTTATTTGGCTGAGGGCCCATGTAATATGGGAGAATCCCAACACGAACATGTGGTATAAATTGGAAAGGCCAGAGAAGATCTGAAGATCAGTGAGTTTGGTTGGGGATGGTCAGTCATGGATGACTTGGATCTTGGCTGGATCCACATGTACACCATGATGATAAAGTATGTAGCCTAGGTAATGAACCCTGTCCATGCGAAACAAGCATTTTTCCAAGTTGGCATATAGATTGTGCTGCAACAGGGTGTGCAGAACCTATTTAATATGTTGCAATTGTTCAGCCCAAGTCTTTCCATAAATGAGAATGTCATCCAGATACACCACTATAAAAGTATTGGTGAATGGTCACAGGATATCATCCATCATTCTCGTGAAAGTGGCTAGAGCATTTTTCAAACCAAAAGGGATGACCAACCATTCAAAAAGGCCTTCCTTTGACTTGAAGGCAATTTTACATACATCTGTCTCTTCTTTCAGGACTTCGTTGTAGCCAGACTTCATACCAATCTTACAGAAGTATTTGGCCAATGTGAGTTGATCAAGGAAGTCATCTATTCAGGGAATTGGGTATCGATTTTTGACTATGATTTTATTCAGAGCTTGGTAATCAATGCAGAGTCGCCAAGTTCCATCTTTATTCTATACCAGCATGATTGAGCTCCCACAAGGTGATGAGATGGGATGGATGTGCCCCTTATGGAGAAGTTCTTGGATATGTCTCTTGATCTCCTCATTCTCTAACAAAGAGAGGCAATAGACTGGCCCATTGGGCAGCGGTGCGTCAGGGGTCAGATCTATGGGGTGCTTGACCTGGCAATGTAGAGGTACCCCAGTAGGTGAGGAGAATATATCTGAGTATTCTTCCATGATCTTATCTACTTGCTTCTACTGTGTGGAGAGGTCGTCCGTAGAGACCCTAGATGTGGTTGTGATCTTTTGCATATTCTAAGGGAAAATCATGAAAAAGACAAACTTCCCCATCTGAGAGATAACCTTCTTGCATTGCTTAGTAGAGATCAAGGAAATAGAACTAGGTGGGACTGCCTCAGGTATCCTATACAATTTCCTTTTCAAAGTAATAATAACACTACGAGGCCTAGACTCATATACAACATGAAGTTTCCATAAATAAGGTTGGCCCAAAAGAACATCACAAACTTCGAGAGGATCAACATCACACAATACGTCATCTTTGAAGGGATTGATGTCATACAATAGTTGACATTGTTGGCTGACATGGATATTGCTTCCTTAACGGAGCCATCCAATGGTGTAGGGTTGTGGGTGTGGTGTTGTCAGCAGGGTCAGCCGCTTGATGACCTATGTTGATATGAGGTTCTTCTGGCTACTGCTATCCATAATGAAGTGCAACGAGGTGCCTTTTACCCACATCTATGAATGGAAGAGGTGTCCTCCTTCTTCTGGCTCTCCTGGTTCATCAGGATGGATCTTGGTGGTAGCAACGGTAGCACTGGGTTCTGTGTCAATTATTTGTCTTCCCCTTTCTAGTTCTGGCTTAGATTCTGAACCCTCATTTGATTTAGAGGCTTTCACTTTGGCCACGGGCGATTGCTTTGAGCGACATACAACAGTGTTATGCCAAGGGATATTATGGAAGTCACACCATTTCCCAATACATTTCTTTGTCTTTCCATTATCCTTCTTTGATTTCAGCTTGGACTGGTTGTCCTGATATTATCCATATTTTCTCTATCCTTTTTTCTATGGGTTGGGGCCACCCTTTCCTGGATTTTTTTGTGAGGAGTTCCCAAGCCCAAATTGACCCATCTTTTGTTTGATTTTCTACTCGATTTTGACGACATATCGGTAGGTCATGCCCAAGGATGAGACGTCCAAAACTTCCATTTCAGTCTGGACGTATCTAAGCAGAGTGCCATGATACTTGAGCACCATATGTATCTCTGAATCTTTGATACCCAACTTAGTGCGCAAGGTATGAAACATATTTGTGAAATCTGACACTGCTTGGTCTCTTTCTTGCCACAATGTGGTCCATTTAGTATACAAGTCATCATAACTTCTGACAGTGTAGTATTGTTCCCTAATAACCTCCTTGACAGATTCCTAGGTGGCTGTGACTATAAATAGTAAGGGTTAATCTGTTTCATTTTTCTCACAGAATGTTTCCCACCAATATTTGACATGGGGAACGACTTTGAGGAGAGAAAAAGTAATATTTTCTCTATTTGAAAAGTTATCAACAAAAATAATACCCTTCTAGTATATTCAACCACTTGTCTACAACATATGCATCTATCTAAAGTTCAAATATAGGAATATCAAAGTTTATTTGTACCTTGAAGGGGGTGGCACCTCCACTCGAAGAAGATGCATCACCCGTTTTTAGCTATTGAAGGATTTGCACGAAACTATCTATCATCTCGTTCCTTTGTTGCATGAGGGCTTCCTCAATCAACAATGTGAAAGGATCTCTTGTCTCATCATATTTATTTTCTCCTACCATGAGAGGTCACTTGGGCATGCAAGAGCTTTTTTCCTCAAGAGAAACAAGCTCAAGACCCAAGTCTTTGTACTCTGACCTCATTGGGGACATGCATTAAGATGACAAGGAGCAGACCGATCTGATACCACTTATCTGGATTTTATGAGTAGAACCAAATGAATATAGATTATTAACAGGTTCTTAACACAAAATAACAAAGATACAATAAATCCAGTTTTCTATTCAATAAGGAAATAAGTTGAAACTGTAAAATGCAGCGGAAACAAGCTTATTGGAATGGTGGCGGCTTATCTCTGAGAAGAGATGTGACGGTTGCGCTCATTCACAAGAAGATAATTAAAATGAGGCTCTGAAGGAATTTTTACAATAAACAGGAATGAAAAAAACCCTATACATCCAAAAACCTAACCCTAGGAGATGAAGCACCAAAAGTTGTGTGGACCCCGTCTGGGTAAGCTAGTACATCAACTTCCCAAGGTCATAACTTTTGCATACAATCTCTGTTTTGGGCATATGATAGCCCATTGGAAAGGTATCTTTGAGGAGATTCATTTTGGAGGCTCAATCATGCCTTCGATTATCATTGAGAATCTTGATCCATAAAAAACTTCATTTAGTCCCTCAAAATGGCCCCGGAAGTTAAAACTGCTAAAAATAGTAAATTGCCAAAATTGTAAAAAAATTATTTTGAGTCAGTTGGAAACGTTGGGTGGCCACCGATATCCACTTGGATCAAGTACCTCAATAAATGTCTCTACCTTGTTGATCATTGGTTCCACTCTCCCTTTGAGTGAAACCATGTTGCTACTTTCGACAACTAATGATTTTTAATTTGGTATGTCATCGATGAGCATGCAAAGTGTCTTGACTGGTTCCCAATCACTAGTAAAAAATTCTAGCATTGGTGTGGGGAGTTTTTCTATCCCCTACCAATTTGTTCCTTAGGGAGGAGGTCATATTTATCTATTGTTTCCCTCCATAGGGAGTGGTTTTTTCCCTTATTCTGGCCCTAACACTTTCATGGGATGGGATGGTTCTATGAGTAGTGTATTTCAATCCACTAGCATGCCTTCTACTTTGACTCTGTTCACACTATATGGTGGTTTCAAAAGTAATCCTTTCACCTTGTCTACAATTTCAGCAAGGGGAAACCACTTCCACAATCAATGGAATCCCATGAAAGGCTATTTTTCCTCACAAATGATGTTACAAGGGGGAAACCCATTTCTCGGTAAGAATGTCCCGATGCAAGGAGGGTCAATAGGGGGAAAACCTACTTTTCTGTTTAGTAACCACATGGATGGAGGTTTTCCTTCACTTAAATAGGGGCAACATGGTTTCATCCAAACCTTTGTCCCATACACAAACTCTTTCTAGCATCATAGTGCCATCTTCAATCTAGGATCGTCCTTTTAGGCTACTAATTCAGGGTTTGTTAATCCTATGTTTCCTAACTCAATGTCGCATCCTAGACTTCCTTTTTTGGCAAACCTTCATTTGCCAAAATTTTCCAAGTTAATGAACAATCTGATTTGTCATAACCCTAATTGGCCTCTGGTTCTTACCAAAATTCAAAGGTAAGAGTGGTGAATGCCCTAGAGATCATGTGATGATGTTTCATTTATGGTGATCTTATAATTCATTGAATGATGAGTCCATTTAGTTATAATGATTCCAATGCACCATCATAGGAAGCACTTCCAAATGGTATATATAGATGGAGGGGTATAAGTTTGGAACTTTTGGTGATCTATCAATGGTATTTATTAATCATTTCTAACTCTTGGTTTAGTATGATGTTGACAAAAAGATTTTGGTTAATTTTGAACAAAACAAAGACACCCACATTTCTAATCACATTTGGGAATGGAGGAGACAAAAAAGTTTGATTAAGGCCACGGTTCCTCAAGAGTTTATTTTATAATGGTTCCTTGATTCATTACTCCCTTATATTTCTAAGGATGTCGTGACTTTAAGAGTGTTCACAGAAGAGCAAGTCATATTTAGAGAAAAATAGTTAGAGGTCATTTACTCTCAGTTAGGCATGCTCTATGAGATAATTCTAGATGTTCCACGATTGAATATTGAATTTTCAAAACCGAAATAGGGGTCGCATGACGATGGTATTGTCGATTCGTCATAAAGAAAATACACAAATCAGATTTCTAATCAGATGTAGAAGTTTTCCATTCAACAAACTATGGCAGGTCATGCCCCTGGTTTGACCACCCCCAATGCCTAGTCATCGAATGTACATAGTGTGTAGTCAAAAACACCAAAGGGTCCTCAACAAGCCAAAATAAAAAATAAAGGAAAGGGAAAGAAAGGTGGTGGGTGAAACGATAAAAAGGATGGTAATAATGATTGGGGTGCAAAGAATGAAAAGTGGAAGGTAAATTTTCCTTGCAATATTTTCAAAGAATATCACCTGACTCACCTCTTCTCCAAACTCGAGGAAGATCAGCACTTATTAATGAAGCAACAACCTATTTTTTTGACTAACTTGATTCTATAAGGACAAAATATAATGTAGGGTACTTCCTTGACACCTAATATGGATGGGGGTAATCAGGGTACCCCCACACCAAAATCCGGAACATTGAATTTCTATATGATGAAGTAAGATCTTAATTTGGAAACCAGAGATCATGATTACGGGAATCCTGGGTTTGCAAAAAATGATAAGGAGTTACCAAAACCTTCAAACTCTATCCATAGAGAGAAACCGATGACATAGTCAATGCCTCGCATACTAAAAGGTGTGTTGAAACAAACATTTCACAATTTGAACACTAGAGTGCCTCAAATTTATTCTATTATTAAATATTTGGCCCAAACGCTTTGTGCTATGTCCACACTATAAGTTATCCAAAGTTTCCTATAAAAAAAAAATGCATTGTTGTCTTCTTAAGGGGATTTTGAATCCTCTAACTCATTATCCATCATGTTTGACACTTCTAAAATCAAGCCTCTCCTTCCATATCACATTGCATTTCATATTGTAGTGGTTTACACCATGAATTCATGTTCGAAAAATATTTTTCGCACTGTGGTGGATGAAGGTGCTTTGATGTGTGTCATGTCACTATCATGTTTGTGATCTATTGGCTCACTTGATGTATCTCTATCTCCTACATTTCTTATGAAATTCGATGGTAATACGTTTAGACCACATGGGATTATACCTTCTTTCCCCATCTAGTTAGATGTAAAAACCATGTGTGTTGAAATAGAAGTGATCAATGCACCTCTCGACTATAATGTCCTCTTAGGAATAAGTTGGATGTATGCCATGATAACTATAGTTTCCACAATTTTTTTGAGTGTTATGTTTCCCTCATGAGAGGATGATAATAATTGTTCATTAGTTCTCAATCTCTCATACCAATCATATTGTGTCACCAACCTTTGTAGTCCCTTTGATTGAAAATTCAAATCGGGAAACAATGAATTGGGGTTTCGAGATATATCCTTCCCTAATGTGTACTTTCTATTTTGCAACACCTTCATTAGAAATTAATGTCATTCTGATTATTCTTGAACATTGTATGATAAAGGCTAATACATTTCAAGTTATATCTTTTTGAACTTCTTACTTTGAATATTTGTGGAATCTACCTCCTCCATCAACTTTGGGGGATAGATTGGAATGTACCATAATGGCAGTGCCATTGTTTGCAGCAAAGATATATTACCAAGAAATTCAATGAGCTACTACATATGAAGATCCATCTCTTGCCTCAATAGAGGAAGTGGATCTCGTTTTAGAGCCTATATGGGCTCTTAATTCCTATAAATATCACGATTTCTTAGACATCGTACTCCCTTCGGACAAGGCGATCCTAGAGGTGATGAAAGTTCCTGAACGTCCTTGGGAAGACTTACATCATAGGTATTTTTTCCTTCCGATGTTGATTCATGTAGATAAAGGATAATTTTTTTCAACCATAATTGGAGACATTAATCATCCATTGAACCCTCTGGCAACTCATGGGATATATGTCAAAGGGAACATGGAAAATATTTCAGAGACTATCCTGATTGATATCTACAAGACCCCTGATGTCATGATTTTTTTTTTATTGGGGCAGCTTGTTCTCCATAAGCGATTTGTTCATATATGGCCCTTTTTAAAGATTTAAGTGACATGTTCTCTTGGTCTTATGATGAAATGTAACAATGTATGATAAAGGATGATATATTTCAAGTTATATCTTTTTGAACTTCTTAATTTGAATATTTTTGGAATCTACCTCCTCGATCAACTTCGGGGGATAGATTGAAACATACCATAATGGAAGTGCCATTGTTTGTAGCAAATATAGCTTACCAAGAAATTCAATGAGCTATTTCATATGAAGATCCATCTCTTACCTCAATAGAGGAAGTGGATCTCGTTTTAGATCCTATATGGGATCTTAATTCCCATAAATATCATGATTGCTTAGACATCATACTCCCTTCGGACAAGGCAATCCTAGAGGTGATGAAAGGTTTTGAACGACCTTGGGAAGACTTACATCATAGGTGTTTTTTCCTTCCTGATCTAAGTCATGTAGATAAAGGAGAATTTCATTCAACCATGATTGGAGACATTAATCATCCATTGAAACCTCTGGAAACTCATGGGATATATGTCGAAGGGAACATGGAAAATATTTCAGAGACCATCCCGATCAATATCTACAAGACCCTTGATGTCATGGATTTTTTTTATTGGGGCAGCTTGTTCTCCAAAAGAGATTTTTTCATATATGACCCTTTTTAAATATTTATGTGACATGTTCGCTTGGTCTTATGAGGAAATGTCGGGAATTTATCCTCAGATTATCTAGCACAAGATTCGAACTTACACGAATGCTAAATCAGTTCAAAAAATATTGCGACCAGTGAACCCTAGGAAAGAAACACCAATCAAGGGTGAGGTAGAAAAAATACTTAAAGAAGGATTCATCTATCCAGTATGGTTGACAGAATTTGTATCCAACCCCATTCCAATTGACACAAAATAGGGTGCAATTCGAGTGTGCATGGATTTCTGAGATTTAAATAAGGCTATTCTTGAAGCTATGATTATGGGTCCTCTATCTCTTCCTAAACTAGAAGCTTTAGTGGGTGGTTATAGAAGAAACCCTTGTCCTGATCCTAGAAATGGGCTCTACCTAGAGCACTATTATGCATAAGCTGCAAGGCTGTGTGTTTCTCTATACATATTGTAATTTTAGCGTTTTTTGTTTCCAATTTTCATTTTCCATAGCACATGTTATTTTCATAGGTTTCTATATTGGACTTATTAACTATTAGGGACCTAACCCTTCACGTAGGTAGAATAATATATTTTTATGTAATAAAGTTCAATATTAATATGACCTAGAAATAAGGAAGAATAAGTCAAATGTAAGAAGACCTAATAGAAGATTCCACTTCTAGAAGGATCTTCCTCTAGATGGTTCTTTTGATAGACATATTTATTATAAATAAGATTCAAGGGTATGAGAACTATTGTCTTGGATATTATTGTAATAGAGATCTTCTCAACTGGAGGTTTCCCCCTCAAAGAGGCAAGTGAACATTGCTCTCAGAATCAAAGTTCTCTTTATGGTGTTATTCTGATATCTTTTCCATATTATTGTGGTGTTATTCTAGTTATATTGTTGTTTATCTACCATTGCTATCATTTTATTTCTATTATGCATACTTTTTATATCTGGAATATTACAAGTGGTATCAGATCACTTTACTTGGTAGAAAATTGTGGGTTAAATTTTTTTCGGGGTAGAGACATATTCCAGTGTCTTTAAGCTATAGAGATCTATCATTGCATGCATAAAACCATGGTTAAGGGATGCATACATGCAATAAATACAAGTGGTACTTAAGCGCACATATGTTGGCCACCCTTGTAACCTATGTTGGTGCCCCTTCGAGTGGTAGCGCATTAGACAACACATGTATACAGATCATCCTAGATTTTCTGAAGCCCTCTTTAGGTAAACTGATTGGTTGCCTGACTGCTATAGTGACACCGAGAAGAGCACTCGAGAAGATACTCTCTAGTACCTGGGTAGTCAGGTAGTACAACTAAGGGCACAATCTATCGTCCTTAGTTGGTTCCCTGATATATTGGGCCAAGTACTACTATTGGACCCTGCATGTATATTAGAGAGCTATAGTAGAGGGTAAACCCTTGTTTGTAGAACCATTCAATACCTAACCCTTGGGGATGGAAAAATAAAAATAAAACATACAAGATCTATTGTTGTGCAACTGTGTTTGAGTTTCCAAATCACTACACATTTCTTCCTGGGTAGGCATTTGGGCATTTCATCATTGCAGTGTTCTTCAGACCAAAGTATAACTTCGCAGGTGTAAAAAAAAAAAAACAAGTCTGGAAACTTTTGCACCATTATTTGAGACCTATTCCATTGGATTTATCTCTTCACCCTTATCACATTCATACCTATCATTTTTCAACAACATTTTTGACACCACCCACCTCTTTTTAGTTCCCTCATCATCATGACCCATACCCATAGCCAAGACTTGGAAGCTCACTTCAATACCTTGCAATCTAATTTCACAGAGACCCAACAAGAAGTGAGATAACTCAGTGTCAAATTTGTCACCATCAATAAAAACATGCATTCCTCCATCGTCACCTCAATCGTGGAACTCAAAGAAGACCTCAAACAATACATGACTACCTAGCTTGAATCTGTCACTTCGATGATCTGCACCAAGCTACATATCCCTGCAGATCCCCCTTTATCTAACACACCTTTGCATATCCTTTATGGTATCCAAAAGGAAAGGATCTATCACTTATTGCCTACACAGATGTAGATTGGGTAGGTTGTATTGATGAATGATGAAGTACTAGTGGAGAAACGTTCTACTTGGGTGAGTGTTTAGTATCATGGCTAAGCAAGAAACAATCATCGGTATCTTTATCTACAACCAACAAAGAGTATATTGTAGCAGCATCATGCTGTACACAAGTTCTTTGAATGAAACAAACTCTCACAGATATATAGGTTGAGTATGATGATCCCATTCCAATGTATTGTGATAATACAAGCGCCATCAGTATCTCAAAGAACCCGGTGATGCACTCCAAGATGAAGCACATACCAATAAAGTATCACTTTCTACAGGAGAAAGTTGTAGAAAACAACATAAGAGTTGAGTATGTGGGCACAAAAGAACAAGTGACAGACATCTTCAAAAAACCACTTCCACAAGAATCCTTCGAATATCTTTGCTAGAGACTTGGAGTTATTTCTACTCCAAAATGAATTCTTGTTTAATGCTTATCTTGTATGTCTTAGATTTACACGAGGAAGCACCATAAGAGGACAGTTCAGTAAGGGGGAGCAACCCCAGATGGAAAGATACCTTTTCCATCGATGACAAAGGGGGAGAGATTTATCATATGCAGATGACAAAGGCAGGGGACAAAGGCATGGTTCCAAGGGGAGCATGAGTGATATTATTTCTGTATTGCATCAGAGTGTTTCCATCAATGCCAAAGGGGGAGATTGTTGATTAAGGTTGGTTTTCATTAATGCCAACCCTTGAACAAAGCCCTGTAGCACAAAGTTTGGGTAATGGACCCAAGATTGTTTGATGTAAACATGACTCGTTATTTTCTTTTCATGGTTGATAATAAGTAGAAATGTATGAACTCCAAAGTGGTCCCCTTAAGGTGAAATCCCTCATGGGAAGATGCTTTGCAGATTGAGTTATCCTAGAAGTATGGTTAGAGAACCCATGCTTATTTGTGGAATAATGAGATTAACTCCAGTCAATTTGTCAGTGAAAATATCCTAGATTGATATTTCTTGTCATGCCATTTCTTGTGGTATGTGGAATGTCACATAACTCCTCACGTTTAGAGAGTTATGGCCATGAGAAGTTGGAGAACCCAGGTTTGGGTAATGGACCCAAGTTTATTTGATGGATAAAGGGATGAGTTTTGATACATTTTTAGGTAATACTATTCTATATGGATATTACATGTCATTCCATTTCTGGTGGCATGTGTAACATCACATAACTCCTCACGGTTTGAGAGTTATGACCTTACGAAGTTGGAGGACCCTCATATGTCATTTAGAAGCCCCAAAAGGTCAAAGTAGTCAAAGTGTTTTAAGAGATTTTAAAAGGTAAATAATAAAGTGAAGTGATGAGTTTACTATAATTCAAAGTGAATACAAAATAAATTAATTCAATAATAAATTTAATGGAGAAATTAGAAGTGGGTTAACCCTAAAATAAGGAAAGTGGGCAAAGTGACCTAGAAGATGTTTTTAAGGAAGCTAGTTGGAGAGTATAAATAAGAGGAAAGGCTGTCTCATTTAAGACACACTTGAGAATATCTAATACCTATAGGTTTATGAGGTAACCAAAGGATATATAAGCCTAATTTCTGAGGAAAGTGAAGAAAATAAGGCCGAAATTCAAGGAAGGATAAATTCTTTTGATGATGCTTTCTAAGGTATGTTTTTTTCAGGTCATCTCACCATTTTTGCAATAATTTTTTTTCTAGAATGATTCAAAATGTTAAATTGATATTCCATTGAGGAAACATATCCAAGTATCTATGATAAAAAATTCATCTTGTGGGTCATTTTATTTTTGGAGTTACACTCCATGGAAAATAGGGTTTGTGGCTGGTCCTGAAACTAGTCAAAAACAGGTGTTTTGGGTAAAAACGTCATAACTTATTCATAACATATCAAAATTTAGTAATACCAAATGTGTTGGTTATATTAAAATATGTATTATGTGGTGTAACAGTTTCATATCAATTCAAAAAATATTTCATTCAGGGAACGCTCTACAAGGTCACTCTCTAGAATAAGCCACAATTCAGCAAGGTGTGCCATTTTTTCTGTAACTCATTTTATGAGAGGTTCCAAGTAGTGAAACCTGGAGGAATCGCATAAAACACACTGAAGAACATTGTATATTATTTTCATATCTTTATTCATTATAGGTACAGATTTATGATTATTTCAAGTTAGGGTTGTTGACTAATCCAAAACTAGTCTTGTGAGACTAAAGAAATGTTTGATGAAAATTCTAATATCTTGTTGTTAAAGTTAAGGAAGTTTTGTAGGTATGTCATCATATACATTAGGTCTATTACAGCATTACAAATCATATTTTGATGATGAAATTGATGAGGGCTTTTGGTTGAGGTACAAGTTGGGTACATGGTTGAGACAAGTAGTTGATGAGTTGGCACATACATGAGGTGTATAGTTGATGATGTTGGTACATATTGATGAGTCATAGTTTATTATTGCTTGACACATGATTTGTACATACTTGGTACATGTTTTTTTTCACTTTTTTATGGTACAGGTTGATTACAGTTTGTTTGGTATAGGTTGGTGCATGGTTGATGCACTTGTTTATGGTACAGGTTGATTACAGGTTGAGGTATATGTTGATGCATGGTTGATGCATGGTTTAGGTTTATTGGTACATGTTTACAATGGTTCCATCATTCTACTTCTACTTCAGGGAGGTTGGACGGGGCAAGGACAGGTGGTTGTCGCCACCTTCCAGTTGTAGCCGGAGAACATAGGGGGTTGTAGCCTCCTTCTGGTTATGGCCAGAGAATTGGGGAGTTGGAGCTTCCCTCAGGTTGTAGCCTGAGAAACTAGGGCGTTGGAGCCTCCTTCCAGTTGTATATGGAAAACAAAGGAAGTTGGTTCTTCCAATGAATGTAATTCTTCAAGACATATAAGATAAAGCATTACGTGGTTTTCTCCCGATTTGGGTTTCCACGTAAAACATTGGTGTACTATGTATGTGTGTGATTTTTCATTTCTTATTGATCATTATTGGATAATAATTCTACATTGATATAACACTTGGATTATTTGGAGAAAAATGATTATAATTACGCAATTACTGATTCAACCCCCCTCTCAGTAATCCAATGATTGGTATCAGAAAAGGTTCCTTCAGAAATCAGTTTAACCACTGAAAGGTAGATCATGGAGAGTACCAACTCATATAAAAATGGAATACCACACTTTGATGGATAGAAGTATGCTTTTTGGAGCATAAGGATGAAGACATATATACAAGTGCAAGGGTTTGAAATTTGGAAATCAATTGTAGATGGATACACAATACCAATAGTTCCACCAACAAATGAAAAAGTAGTGAAACTTGGTCAGAATAATTCCAAAGCTAGAAATGCACTTTTGAATGGTCTCAGTGAAACAATATTCACCAAAGTTTCACATTGTAAATACGCCAAATAGATTTGGGGCAAGCTTCGAAATATTTATGAAGGAGATACAAAAGTCAAAGCAACAAAACTTCAAACTTACAGAGGTCAGTTCGAACAACTAAAAATGAAGGAAGATGAGAATATTGCAGCCTACTTCTTAAGAGTTGAAGAAACAGTGAATGCAATCATAGGATTGGGAGAATAAATCGAAGAATCTGTAATTGTTCAAAAGGTACTAATATCTCTTCCTATGAGATTCAACCCTAAGATATTAGTACTAGAAGAAAGATTGAATATGAATGCAATAAGCATGGATGAACTGCATGGAATCTTCACAGCATATGAAATGAGAACTGAACAGGAAAATCCAGATGTAAAAGAAGCAACCTTCAAATCATCCAAAAGATCAAAGAAAAAAAAAAGAAACAAGAAGAATATAGCATCAGCAGCGACGTCTCGGAAGATGATGAAGAAGTGGCCAACTTCGTCAAAAGACTGAACAAGGGAACCAATGGTAGGTATAGAGGTAATATTCCTTTAATTTGTTTTCATTGTGATGGTATTGGTCATTTTGCTAACAAATGTCCTCATAAGAAAAAGAGAAATGATGAAGGTTACTAAAAAGGAAAACACACATATAAAGGAAAAAGAACTACAAATAAATATTTCAAGAAAATCTTATGCATCAAAGAAGACATCTCATCATCAGATGAAGATGAAATCAGTGACAGTGAGACAAGAAGAGTTTTATTCATCGCAATAAAAGATTCTGACAAAGAAGACTCCAAAGAAGAATATGAAGAAGTCGAAGAAGGATATGAAGAAGTTGAATATGAAATTGAAGAGGCAGGAATTGACTATCGAGAAGAATTAATGTGTTCCATAGAAGTTATAATAAGAGAAAAGAAGAAAAACAAGAAACTACAAGCAAAACTAGACAAGAAAAAGGACACTTGAGAACTAGAACAAATGATCACAAGATTGAAGGTTCAAATAGAAGAAGATAAAATAATTGAAGAAGCACTCAAAGAACAACTAGAAGAAAAGGATAATATCATTGGAAACTTTGAAGAAAAGATTGTCACACTGAGAAAGGATATTCAAAAAACAAATATGCAGAATAGCTCAAAAGTTTTGGATGACATTATCAATAGTCAAAAATATCATCTTGACAAGTCTGGACTTGGATACAATCAGATAGAAAAGGGATCAAGATCCAAAACAACAGAGCAAGAAACAAATCCAAAAATCTATGCAGAAACAATCAAAGGGGATAGGAAGATGTACAAGGAAGATTACAGGGACACGCCTCCACCGAGAAGATCCATATTTTAGAATCAACAATAGACAGATAGGCCTCAAGAAGAAGAACGATTCATAAGAGCACCTTCTTTCAGAAGATCTTCAACTCCCAAGTATCAAACTGTATTTTTTGGTTTATGTTATGTATGTAATAATTTTGGACATAAATTTGTGAATTGCAGAGCTAACAACAGGAGCAATAAAAACTTTGAGAGTCATACACAAAGGGGTTACTCAAGAAGACCCAGTGAAACACAAAGAAGTTACAACAAGTTTGAATCTTTGAGCACTGAAGTGGAATGTTACAAATGTAACAATTTTGGACACGTAGCCAAAAATTTCATAATGATAGTCCCTCCTAAATAACCTCAATAGAATAACAATAGTCATAGACAAGAACCTCAGAAAATGACATGGATAAGAAAGCAAGATCAGTATAGAAATGAAGAATGCACAGTCGGTCTACAAGATAAGAAGAAGAAACACAGTTGGTATGTTGACAGTGGATGTTCAAAACACATGACAGGTGATAGAGACAAATGTCTTACAGTGCAAAAGGAAATAAATGGATCAGTCTCCTTCGGAAATGATAATTCATCCAAAATCATTGCAGAAGGCACAATCCGAATTGGGAACAAGAATAAAAAGGCACAAAATGTTCTACTCGTACAAGATATGAAACATAATCTTCTATGTGTGAGTAAAATGTGTGACCAAGGTCATAAATTTACTTTTGATTCATAAAAGTGTGATATAAGAAGAGAAGGTTCAAGGAAATTGGTCGGTATAGCTCCAAGAACTTCAAACAACATATATGTGTTAAGTGAAATTGGAAATGAAAAGAGTTGTCTAGGAAAGGAAGATGAAATTTGGCTATGGCACAAAAGAATGGGTCACATGCATTTTGATAACCTTTTCAAAGTTAGCAAAAGAGAAACAGTCAGAGAAATTCCCTAGATCAAAAAACCAACCAACACTTTATGCAAACATTGTCAACAAGGAAAGCAAACAAAGACCAAGTTCAAATAAAAGGAATATTCAACAACAAGACCATTGGAAGTTGTGCATACTAATTTAGTTGGACCAACTATAACAAAGGGCTTACAAGATGAGAGATACTTTATGTTATTAGTTGATGATTATACAAGAATGACTGCAGTTTTCTTTCTCAAGAACAAGTCAGAAGATTTTGAAAACTTCAAGATCTACAAGGAAATGGTTGAAAATGAGATGGATTCAAGAATAAAATTCTTGATATCTGATAATGGAGGAGAGTTCACTTCAAAGGAATTTATGGACTACTACAGCCGTCATGGAATAAAAAGACAATTCTTCATTGCTAGGACACCTAAACAAAATGGAGTTGTTGAAAGAAAGAATAGGACAATACAGGAGATGGCTCAAACAATGCTAATGGATTCCAAATTGACATATATATTTTTGACACATGTAGTGCATACAATAGTTCACATTCAAAATAGAGTAATGCTCAGAAACAACACTGGTAAAACTCCCTACGAGCTATGAAAAGGAAGACTAGCAAATGTGAAGCACTTCATAGTTTTTGGAAGCAAATGCTACATCAAAAGAGAAGATGGCAGAATGGGAAAGTTTGACTCTCGTGTGGACAAAGGATTACTTTTTGGTTAATAAAGTAAAAGAAAACATACAAGTGTTACAATATAAGATTGAAAAAAGTTCTGGAAATCATCAATGTAACAATTGATGAAACAGGAAGACTAGAATCAAAGGAAGAAGAAAACAAATCAATGGAACAACTTTTCGAAGAAGAAGAAGCATAAGATGAAGTAGAAGAGGACGATGAAGAGAATCTGATAGAAACATATGAGAAAGTTTAGCAAGTATCCCCAAAGACACCTATCAAACGAGTACAAAAGAATCATCCTTCAGATCAAATTATTGGAAACAAAGATGCAGGAGTTGAGACTAGAAGAAAAATCCATTCACCAGAACAAACACACCTAGCACTCATATCTACAATTAAACCAAACTGTTTTGAAGAATCCAACAAGGATGAATCTTGGAATAAGGCCATGAATGAAGAATTGGATCAAATAGAGAAAATGAAACTTGGGAATTGGTTCCAAGACCAAAGAATAAGAATGTGATCGACACAAAATGGGTTTTCAGGAATAAATCAAATGAATATGGACAAGTTACAAGGAAAAAAACTAGATTGGTATGTAAAGGATACGCACATATTGAAGGAATCGACTTTGAAGAGACATTTTCCCTAGTTGCTAGAATGGAAGCAATCTGATTTATTTTATCCTATGCATGCTCCAAAAATGTTAAAGTATATTAGATGGATGTAAAATCATCTTTTCGGAATGGGGAACTTGAAGAAGTTTTCATTGAACAACCAGAAGAATTTTAGTTGTCAAACAATGCAGATTATGTGTGTAAATTAAAGAAGGCCTTATATGGTCTAAAACGGGCTCCTAGAGAATGGTACTCTAGATTGGATAAGTATCTACAACAAGCATGGTACTCTAGATTGGATAAGTATCTACAACATGCAGGGTTCAAAAAAGGAAGTGAAGACAACAACCTCTACATCAAGGTAAGTGACGGTAATATTTTATTAATTGAAGTTTATGTTGATGATATTATTTTTGGTAGTGATAAAGACAGGTTAAGCCAAAAATTTGCAAAAGATATGAAGAATGAATTTGAAATGTCGTTACTTGGAGAGCTATCCTTCTTTTTCGGACTTCAGATACATCAAAGAAACCAAGGAATCTTTATTTCTCAAACCAATTATATCATAGAAATTCTAAAGAGGTTCAGAATGGAAGATTGCAAACCATTTATCACTCCCATGCAAACTAGTTGCAAGTTGAGAAAAGATGATGATTTGAAGTATGCAGATTAGAGGCAATATAGGTCAATGATTGGAAGCCTACTATATGTGACAACATCCAAACCAAATGTAATGCAAGAAGTTGGACAGGCGTCATGATTTCAAGCAGCACCAAAGGAGTCACATGTGTTAGCAGTGAAGAGGATTTTCAGATATCTCAAAGGAACATAAGAGTTTGGATTATGGTATCCAAAAGAAAAGGATCTATCACTTATTGCCTACATAGATGCAGACTAGGAAGGTTGTATTGATGACTGACGAAGCACCATTGGAGCAACGTTCAACTTGGGTGAGTGTTTAGTATCATGGCTAAGAAAGAAACAATCATCAATATCTTTATCTACAGTCGAGGCAGAGTATATTGCAGCATCATCATGTTGTACACATGTTCTTTAGATGAAACAAACTCTGACAGATATATAGGTTGAGTATGATTAGCCCATTCCAATCTATTTTTATAATACAAGTGCCATCATTATCTCGAAGAACTAGGGGATGCACTCCAAGACGAAGCACATTCCAATAAAGTATCACTTTCTATGGGAGGAGGTTGCAGAAAAGAACATCAGAGTTGAGTATGTGGGCACAAAAGAACAAGTGGCATACATATTCACAATACCACTTCCATGGTAATCCTTTGAATATATTCGCCAGATACTTGGAGTTATTTCTACTCCAAAATGAATGATTTTTTAATTCTTATCTTATATGTCTTAGATTTACATGAGAAAGCACCATAAGAGGACAGTTTAGTAAGGGGGAGCAACCCTGGATGGAAAGATACCTTTTCCATTGATGACAAAGGGGGAGATATTTATCAGATGCAGAGGACAGAGGTAGGGGATAGATGCATGTTTCCAAGGGGAGCATGAGTAATATGATTTCAGTATTGCATCAAAGTGTTTTTATCAATGCCAAAGAGGGATATTGTTGATTAAGGTTGTTTGTCATTGATGTCAACCCTTGAAGAAAGCCTCATGGCACAAAGTTTGGGTAATGGACCCAAGATTGGTTGATGTAAATATTATTCATTATTGTCTTTTCATGGTTGATAATAAGTAGAAATGGATGAACTTCAAAGTGGTCCCCTTATGCTGAAATCCCTCACGGGAAGACACTTTGCAGATTGAGTTATCCTAGAAGTATGGTTAGACATCCCATGATTATTTGTGAAATAATGAGATGAAAACCAGTAAATTTTTCAATGAAACTATCCTAGATGGATATTTCTTTTCATGCAATTTCCAGTGGTATGTGGAACGTCACATAAATCCTCACGGTTAAAGAGTAATGGCCATGAGAAGTTGGAGAACCTGGGTTTGGGTAATGGACGCAAGTTTGTTTGATGGATAACAGTATGAGTTTTGATATATTTTCAAGTAATACTATTCTATATGGATAGTACATGTCATTCCATTTCTGGTGGTATGTGTAACATCACATAACTCTTCATGGTTTGAGATTTATGTCCTTACGAAGTTGGAGGACCCTCATATGTCATCTAGAAGCCCCAAAAGGTCAAAGTAGTCAAAGTGGTTTAAGAGATTTTAAAAGGTAAATATTAAAGTGAAGTGATGAATGTACTATAATTCAAATTGAATACAAAATAAATTAATTCAATAATAAATTTAATGGAGAAATTAGAAGTGGTTTAACCCTAAAACAAGGAAAGTGGGCAAAGTGACCTAGAAGATGTTTTTAAGGAAGCTACTTGGAGAGTATAAATAAGAGGCAAGGCTATCTCATTTAAGAAATACTTAAGAATATTGAATACCTATAGCTGTATGAGGTAAACAAAGGATATCTAAGCCAAATTTCTAAGGAAAGTGAAGAAAAGAAGGCCAAAATTCAAGGAAGGATAAATTATTTTGATGATGATTTCTGAGGTATGTTTTTTTTCAGGTCATCTCACCTTTTTCACAATAATGGTTTTTATAGAATGATTAAAACCCTTAAATTGATATTCCATTGAGGAAACATATCCAAGTATCTATGGTAAAAATTTTATCTTGTGGGTCATTGTATTTTTGGAGTTACACTCCGTGGAAAATAGGGTTTGTGGCTAGTCCTGAAACTAGTCAAAAACAGGTGTTTCGGGTAAAAACGTCATAACTTATTCATAACAGATCCAAATCCCATAATACCAAATGTGTTGGTTAGATTAAATTATATGGTATGCATTGTAAAAGTTTCATATCAATTCAAAAAATATTCCATGTGGGGAACGCTCTACAAGGTTGCTCTCTAGAATAAGACAGAATTCAAAAAGGTGTGCCATTTTTTCCATAAATACTTTTATGAGAGGTTCCAAGTAGTGAAACCTGGAGGAATTGCATAAAACACACTAAAGAACATTCAATATCAGTTTCATATCTTTATTCATTACAGGTACAAAGTTATTATTATTTCAAGTTAGGGTTGTTGACTAATCCAAAACTAGTCTTGTGAGACTAAAGAAATGTTTGATGAAAATGCTAATCTCTTGTTGTTAAAGTTAAGGAAGGTTTGTACGTATATTATAATATACACCAGGTCTATTACAGAGCTACAAATCATATTTGGATGATGAAATTGATGAGGGCTTTTGGTTGAGGTACAAGTTGGGTACATGGTTGAGACAAGTAGTTGATGAGTTGGCACATACATGAGGTGTATAGTTGATGATGTTGGTACATATTGATGAGTCATAGTTGATGAGTGCTTGACACATGATTGGTACATACTTGGTACATGGTTGTTTTCACTTGTTTATGGTACAAGTTGATTACATTTTGTTTGGTACAGGTTGGTGCATGGTTGATGCACTTGTTTATGGTACAGGTTGATTACAGGTTGAGGTATAGGTTGATGCATGGTTGATGCATGGTTCAGGTTTATTGGTAAATGTTTACATTGGTATATCTCACAGTGATAGTGTGACAATGGTTCCATCATTATGCTTCTACTTCAGGGTAGTTGGATGGGGCAAGGACAGGTGGTTGTAGCCACCTTCTGGTTGTAGGTGAAGAACATAGGGGGTTGTATCCTCCTTCTTGTTGTAGCCAAAGAAACGAGGAGTTGGAGTTTCCCTCAGGTTGTAGCCTGAGAAACTAGAGGGTTGGAGCCTCCTTCTAGTTGCAACTGGAAAACAAAGGAAGTTGGTGTTTCCAATGAATGTAATTCTTCAAGACATATATGATAAATCATTTTGTGGTTTTCTCCCAATTTGGGTTTCCATGTAAAACACTAGTGTACTATGTATGTGTGTGATTGTTCATTTAGTATTGCTCATTATTGGATAATAATTCTACATTGATATGACACTTGGATTATTTAGAGAAAAAGGATTATAATTACATGATTACTTATTCACCCCCCCTCTCACTAATCCAACACCTCCTTGTCCATTGCCTTGGTCTTCTCCTCTGTTAAGAACCAAACATCAATATAGCATAGAAAAACCTCAGCAAAAGTACTCAACGCCTTGAAAAAGAGATAATTTCATAAAATAAGCCTCTTCGAGGGGGAAACCTCCTTTTACCCCACTTAAATGTTCAAGTACAAGATGATTCAAAATGAAAATGTCTCCTTGGTATATATAGGAGAATAGGAGGTATAATTACAACTAATGGCCTAAAGTCGACATAAATAAAATAACATTACTAATATAATATGCCCCAATTAAGGGGTAATGAGCCAATATTAGGGCTTAAAATGCCCCTCCCCTTGATACAAGTGTTGTCCGCAACGATTGAGTAACTTTGGATGCTTCTGTATAAAAGACTCATCTTCCAAAGTGGAATCTTCAGATGGTAGTTTTCTCCATTTAATGAGATACTCTAAAATGGATCTATTCCTTAGCTGGTGAATTCTTGTGTCAGTGATGGCTTCAAGCTCCAATATGATTTTTACTTTCTCATAAATTTCTAGAAATATAGTTTGAACTGGGATATTTTCACCTATAACCTTATTTAAGCATGAAACATGGAAAACTGGGTGTACTCGTGACGATGCAGGCAGCTCCAATTTGTATGCCATAGTACCAATCTTTTTGTAACACCTTATAAAGGCCATAGTACTTTGGAGATAATTTATTATCCTTCTTGGCTTTCTTGAGGGACATCTGTTTGTATGGTTGTAGTCTTAAAAACACCCAATCCCCTACTTCAAAACTTCTTTCACTACGATGTTGATTTGTTTGTTGTTTCATGCGATTTTGTGCCATGGTCAGGTTGTCCTTTAAGATTTGGAGAA
>ML780580.1:836274-877670 GCA_009831015.1 Picea engelmannii
TTTATTTTAGAGAAGAAGTGATGGAAGGAGGGTGGTATCCATAAAGTTCCATAAATGGTGTCATTTTTGTTGCAGTATGAAAGGAAGTGTTATACCACCATTCTGCTAAGGGTAACCATTTGAACCATTGTGTTTGTTTATCATAGACAAAGAAACGAAGGTAGCCTTCTAGGCATTTGTTCACTATCTCAGTTTGTCCATCAGATTGAGGATGATAGGATGAGCTATGAGCCAATTGAGTACCCAAACAAGAAAATAATTCTATCCAAAAATGTTCAGTGAAGATGGGATCTCTGTCACTTATAATAATCTTTGGGCTGCCATGTAGATTTTGAACTGTCTCCATGAATGCGGTGGTAACTATACTATCTTTGAAGGGATGAGAGAGTGCACAAAAGTGTGTGTACTTCGTCAGTCTATCAACAATCACCATGATTACACTCTTTCCTTCAGACTTTGGTAACCCTCTGATGAAATCCATGGAAACCTCCTCCGAGCACTGACTTGGGATGGATAATGGTTGTAAAAGACCTGTGGTCTTAACTTCTTCCACCTTATTTTGTTGGCAAACCAAACATTCTGCCACAAACGTTTGAAAAATAGTTTTAAGGCCATCCCAAAAAAAATCCTTCTTGACTCTATGGTAGGTTTTCAAAAATCCCGAGTTCCCTCCTACTGGAGAGGTGTGAAATTCCAATAGTACCTTTTGTTTGAGTTGGGAGTTCTTACATAAATATAAGTGATCTTTGTACCATAGTGAATCATTTTTCCATGTAAATGTATGTGATGCACTGGAATCCTGTTGCAGCCTTTGAATGAGAGTCCACACTTTTTCATCATTCTTCCATTCATCCCTTACTTCTATTATCTAATCGGGTTGGATGATCAAGATAGCACAAAGAAAGGCCTCAACATCTTCGTCCTTTCTTGAGAGTGCATCTGCCACAACATTTTTCTTCCACTTTTTATAGAGGATTTCAAAATCATAACCCAATATCTTGGTTAACCATTTTTGTTGTTCTTCTGAAGATAGCCTTTGTTCCAAGAAGTAATTAAGACTATCATGATCTGTTTTGACCTTGAAGTGCCTACCTATTAGGTAAGGATTCCATTTCATCAATACATGTAGTATTGACATCATTTCCTTCTCATAAATGGGTTTGTGTAAGTCCTTTCCCTTGAGTGGTCGACTTTCAAAAGTCAGGGGTCTTCCTTCTTGCATTAGGACAACACCAATTACATTTCTTGAGGCATCACATTCCACAATAAAGGTTTTTGTGAAGTCTAGAGTGGTCAAGACAGGATCTTTACACATCACCTCTTTAAGTTGTTCAAAATATTTAGTTTCCTCTGGAGTCCATGAAAATGAATCATTCTTAGTTAGTGTCATTAAAGGTGTTGTTATTCTTCCATAGTTCTAAACAAACTTGCAGTAGTAACCTGTGAAACCCAAAAATCCTCTAAGATTCTTCATTGTTTTGGGAATCGGCTAGTCCATCATGGCCTTAATCTTGTTAGGGTCTACCTTGACACCTTCATGAGATACAATATGACCCAAATACTCTACCTCCTTTACTCCCAAGAAAAATTTGGATGGTTTAGCATATAGTTTTTGCTCCTTTATTAGTTGTAGCACCTTGTGAACATGTCGCACATGATCCTCCCAAGACTTGTTATAGATTAGTATATCATCAAAAAATAATAAAAAAAAATTTCAAAGGAAGGGCTTGAAAATGGAATTCATCAACCCTTGGAATGTGGAAGGTGCATTTGTAAGGCCAAAGGGCATGACCAAAAATTCATAATGGCCTTCATGAGTTCAGAATGTTGTTTTTGGGATATCTTCTTCCTTCATTCTGATCTGATGATACCTTGAATGGAGATCCAATTTTTTGAAATATATTGCTCCATGTAGTTCATCTAACAATTCATCAATGAAAGGAATGGGAAACTTATCTTTAATAGTGATCTTGTTGAGCTCTCTATAATCTAGACACATACTCCATGAGTTATCTTTCTTGAATACCATTACCACTGGTGCAGAGTAAGAACTTTGGCTAGGTCTAATAATGTCAGCCTCTAACATTTCTTCAACCATGCACTCAATTTCACTCTTCTAGGCATAAGGGTATCTGTATGGCCTGATGTTAGGAGGAACACTATCATGAATTAGGTGAATTTCATGATCATGATTTTGAGTGGGTGGAAGACCTTTGGGAATATCTTAAAATACTTTGGAATGCTTATCAATGATTCTTTGGAGATCTTGAGGAATAGATGGATTAGATGTTTGAACATCTAGTGAGCATAGTTGTGAAATAATGCCTTGATGCCCCTTTTTCAATAATTTTGTCATGCCGATAGAGCTTATCAACTTACCGAGTTTCCCTATTATACCTCTTAACTCAATTTCTTTTCCTTCCAATGAAAATTTCATGAAAAGTTTTTGAAAATTAAAAGCCATTGTTCCTAATGATTGTAACCATTGGATTCCTAGTACAACATTTGCGCCACCCATGGGTATAGAAATCATTGGACTATTCATTACATATTCCCCCATAGTAAGATTGATCTTATTTCATTTTCCTAAGCAATTGATAGTTCCTCCATCTGCAACCATTACTTGAAAATCTGGTGCCGGATATACAAAGCAATTGAGATCTTTGGCTAATTTATATTGAATGAAATTATGAGTACTGCTAGAATCAATTAGGACTATTACCTTTTTCTTTTTGATGTATCCTTCGATCTTAAGGGTTTGAGGAGTGTTAATTCTAGCCAATGCATTACATGATATCGTGGGAGTCAACTCTTAAGAAAAAATTGCTTCTACGTTTTCATCTTGAGATGGTTCTTGTTCTTCTTCTTCTTCCTCTTCACAATCTATGTAGAATAATTTCTTCTCACCGCACATGTCCCTTACTATACTTGCTGTCACAATTAAAGCATAAACCTTTTGCTTTTCTTTCCTCCAATTGTTGAGGTGTCAACCTTGTAGGTTGAGGTGTTTTACAAGAAGGAGCATTGTTCTCTCTATAGATGTTAGGATTGGTCCTTCTAGTAGCCATAGCCATATTTTTACTTTCAAAATTTCTTGCCACCTTATATGCATTCTCCAATTATTTGGGATCCCTCATGTTGTATGTAATCCTTTAAAGTTCCTACGAATACATCAATCAAGTGCTCATCTGGAATATCGGTTACCTTTATATTCAATATTTGAAAGTTCTCAATGTGCTCAATAACTGAACCCAACATACCTTGATCCATTTAATAAATATCCTCCAAGTTGTTCCTTCTGAAACGTTGTAGAAAAATAGTTATAGCGAAACCCCAAGACCTTGAGCTCTGATACCATATATTAAGAACCAAGCATCAATATAGCATAGAAAAACCTCAGGAAAAGTACTCAATGCCTTGAAAAAGAGATAATTTCAGATAATAAGCCTCTTCGAGGGGGCAACCTCCTTTTACCCCACTTAAATGTTCAAGTACAAGATGATTCAAAATGAAAATGTATCCTTGGTATATATAGGAGACTAGGAGGTATAATTACAACTAATGGCCTAAAGACGACATAGATAAAATAAAATTACTAATATAATATGGCCCAATTAAGGGGTAATGAGCCAATATTAGGGCTTAACATCCTCCTCCTTCTAGCAAGCCAAATCCATCTTTTGTAGAGGCACTGTCCTCCTCATCAATTTCTATATGGTAGACTTCTACCTTTTTCTTCTTTTTCTTCACGCTGGTCTGCCCAACCTGCTCAACCTGGGTGACCAAGGGGCTTCCTATGATGTCTATGTTAGAGAGCTCTGCATCTTCAACTAGTAAAAGGAACTCCACCAGACATTCTTTAGTGATCTCTTCCATGTATTCATTGGTCATATTGTAATAGGACTGTAACTCCTCCTTGCTCTCATCCCTGCGTGCAGTGATATAGATAAAGTGTCAATCTACGTGGAACTTCACTAGTGGTATGTACTAGTGCAATGTGTTCAGTGTCATGCGTGGAAATGCCTCAAATATAGCATGCCTTAATTGCTGGTAGTAGGAATGGAACACAACATTCGAATACCACTGCTTCGACATGTCATTCATATACCATAAGGTGGAGAACCTTGTGGCCAATGACTCCGATGGCTCAACTTCTAGAAATGTCGCTCCTTTCAACATATGCTAAGAAACAAATGTGATCAATATAGGTAACCAACTGAAATGGAATTCATACCCTTGATCTTGTGCTTTGAGACAATCTTTCGTGAGCTCGTTGATGAGGTAACTTTCCCATTTCATTTGCATCCCCTCCATGCACTTCCCAACAAGGTCTACTACAATCCTAGTGACATGTGTCAGATGGATCTTTCTGACAATCTTGCTAGCTATAAGTTGGCAAGCGAGGTGCACTACGCCATCCTAGATACAGGCTACCTTGTAGCCTCGCTTTCCCTTTTCTACATCGCCATAATCCTCCTTTATGTGTTGTGCTAGGGAGTGATCTGAAGTCTTCCCTGGGTAGAACTGTTGAGGGTCCAATCCCTACATGCTCAGTCCTATAATCAAGTGGATCAACATTGGATCCACATTAATGTTCCTATCGAGCCAAAGATATCCCCCATGGTAGCACGACAAGAAGAGTTTAACTCAAGTGTTAACCTCCTAATGTTGGACAAAGTGAGGGATATTCATAAAATTTAGTATCATGGACTGTGCCAACTCCTTAATCCATGGCTGGGAGACTATGCATGACTTCTTCCTAGTCGTCTTCATCAAATACCTATGGGGCACAAGCATGGCATATTTCTTTATGTCGTTGAGATTAAATTCGTTGTTCTTTAGAGCTAGGTTCTATCCCAACTGGGTTCCAACTATGTGTATCCCCTTCAGGATGTACACGGTGATCAATGTGTACTTAAAATTACATGGTATGTTGTCACAGTTAACCGTCCCAGCCAAAGGCGGTATATAATATGGAAATACTGACATGATCTCCTTCATGTTAGCCATATCATCGCAATGCTTACTTCACTTCTTAGTCATGGGGTTATCACAGCTATAAGGAAGTCCAGTTGAAGGGGATGATTGCAGTCCCCAAGTCGACAATGCCTATATTCCTACATAAAATTGTCTATTAGCCATTATCTTCATAACGATCTCCCTAAAATATATATCTAACTCGCTAGGCTTTCCCGATATTCACACTTGTAGAAAAATATATCAAGTAGGCAAATGGATAAGCGAGGTAATCCAACGAATGGTGAGGTATAGAAATCACAACGTGATATACAATCGATTCTCTGGTAGCTTGGATAATCATGGGTGGAAGAAAGTGGTCTCGACGCAACGTCCGACGGATTAAATAAGAAAGAACTGTAACAGATTCCTCCAATAGGAAGGAATGCGGCCATCAATGTGAATTTGTCTGTTATGGAGCAGTCTCAATAGTCCATTCTCTCATAATTGTGTTTTCTAGCCATTTCAGGGAGTCATTCCAATGGTCGGGGTGCCTCCAATGGTCATATAGCTTTGTTATAATGAAGTTCCATTCTACATGGTTCTGTTATTTTGGCGAGGTTCAAGTTCAGTAGATATGCCTCCTGCAAAGTCTTCCTTTTGTTCTTTGTATCTTCTTCTAGTTTTTCTAGATTAGATTTCTTCTTATTGAGCTTCAAGGCCTTCTTTCTTGTGATTTGAGCTTCTCTAAAAAAAATTGAATCCTCTTTCCATTTGTATTCTTATTCTCTCCTCGTAAAAGGACTTCGCACTGCTGATGTGCTCTTACATATTCTGAGGTTAATGTCCCTTCTCTTCCTATTTTCAGGGCAGCTATACTTATTTCCTGCACGGATAGGTTCTTCAAGCCTTCATGCGTTCTTTCAACTTCAACATCTAATTATCTTGCCCTATGTTTCTTCGACTTATCCTCTTGTTCTTCTATTCATCGCTCTATTTTTTTGGTTATGAAGTCCCTTAGTTATTTCTTTTTCTGTTTTGTAGCTTCCTCCTCTGCTTTCCTTCTGATCTGATCCTTCTCAATCCAAGTCTTTCCTAATAAAAGTGGAAAAGGGGCGTTGTTCTCAACAAGTTTAATGACTTCAAATTCTTCTTCAGTCAATGTTTCATGAGCAATCATAGGTATATTAGTAACTCTTCAACATAGGGTTATCATATTTTCTTTAAACAAGCCTATCCTTACCAATGAAGGTACCATAGGAGGCTTTCCCAAAATTTCCCAAGTGTTTTTTGGCATAATATTCATGTGTGTTTCTTCATCCAATACACAGTCGATGTCAAAGTCTTCTATTCTTGTAACTATACGTTGTTTTTCTTTTAGGATCTCTGGTAAACTGATGTCTCTGTGATCATCCACTACTTATTTTAACTGTACTAACATAATATTTGAATCTTTCTCTTTATGATTCTCCAACATGCTCTTAGCCTCTTGACTTTATTCAAATATTTCTTGTCTTGTGTTCATATTTTCAACTTTAGCAATCATTCTTGGACAATACTCAACCTCATGGCCAATAACTTTACAATAAATACAAATAGGACCCGTACCAGGGAATTCCTTAACAATATGTCCCGGTCTTCTACAATTATAATAGAATGTCAATCCTCTCTTTTTTTTAAATGATCCCCAACCTTCCTATACTGCACACTGGGATAATAGTGGTGGACCTGCAATCTGCAAAAATTCTTTCTAGGTTCCTCCATCCACTTCTTAATCTAAAAATTATTTATATGCATAGGAATAACATATCTTTCTCTATTCAGATCAATTATTTCTTCTAATTGTTCCCTAATCAGATCAATTCTTTCTTCTAAATGTGCCCTATTCTTTCTTCTAATTGTGCCCTACCATTCAAACATACCTAGATTCATTCTTTTGAAGAACAAATTTCCACTTATCTTACCCTTACCAGAGCACAAAGATTTAAGATCTTACCTCTTTTCTTCAAATCAGGTTTCTTTCTT
Organism: Picea engelmannii; assembly: GCA_009831015.1. Lineage (NCBI taxonomy): Eukaryota > Viridiplantae > Streptophyta > Pinopsida > Pinales > Pinaceae > Picea > Picea engelmannii. The sequence goes on from ML780580.1 coordinate 843,256, forward strand.
AGAACAAAGCTTCACAATTCAATTAGAATATTTCTCACTACAGAATAAGATCTACACACAAATAGTTATCTTTTCTTCAGTTCCCAACAATCACAGTTTCAGGTCCCAGCAATGGAACCATTTTTTGGAACAAGGGCATACCCAGGGTTCAACAACGCACCAACAAAACCCTACCTGCTGACCCTTTCGGCAACACCTGTGAAGCAGATGAAGTCTCACCCAAGGTAGAGGTAGGGGGGTTGTAGGAAACAGGTGTCTACAACCAAGCTGGGACACAGATCTGTGATCACAACACTTAGCAGAGCACTTAGACAACAATATGCATTAGTTCATGAGTCTCAGTCACATCATAGACTAAACCCTTATTACAGAACAATGTAGTAACAACAAATATCAATCACTTTCAATCACTTGGCATATAGCATTAGCTCACATCTAGCATACATTTATCTTTAATACCATTAAGCACTAAGCAACAACATCAGAGGCATCCATCATACATTATAACAACAACACTGAGCAGATAAACAACATTATTCACATCACACAAAGAACATCAAGACACAGGATATACATGGTTGACCCCAGTGTGGGCCTACATCCACCAACTTCTTCTTCTTATTTATTAGTATTCAATCTTCTTACACTCTGTCACTCATGTGCACAAAGCCACAAAGCCAAACTCCCCAGAGGACATGAGATTTGCATGCTGCGCACCAGATCCTCCTTCCCAAAATTAGGTCAAGGTACAAAGACAACTACTGCATAGAGACTCACTATAGACAATCTATTTGCACAAAGAAACTTACAACCTCTTGCACTCATCTCTGCAAACCTTAACATATTCTTTCACTAAGCCAACATTAACACTTACAACATATTGTGCACATAGCCAACCAGACTTCTTACATCGATTAGCTACTTATTTATACATTTACAAAAAGGCCTAATCATGGGTAAACCCATGGGCCAACATCCCATAACCCATTACATAAACCCTAGTAAACCCTTTGTTGGGTCCACGAGCCCACAAAACAAGTGAGATCCCACGATATCTCCTCTGCCTGGGCACTCCATATTCGACCAGCCTGTCGAAGTCCCAAAAGTGGTCAAACATGACCAATGTTTCCTCAAAACTTGGTCAAGGGACAACAAACTTCCTCTCATTCCCATAATTTTCATCCCCATAACTTTCAGTGTGACCTATGCCTTCTGCAGGTGGATGTGACCAAATTTGATGCCTTGGATCCCACTTTTTGGGTCACTCAAATGGAACATTATTTCTCTTTGTTTGGCATTACAGATGACTTGGCCAAACTATGGTATGGTGTTGTTGGCACAGGGGAAAACCCATGGTTGAACGCTTCAACAACTCACCAAAAAAACCCTAACTATCATCCCTTTCAGAAACACCTACAAAGAAGATGAAGTCTCACCCGAGGTAGAGGCAGGGGGGTTGTAGGAATCAAGTGTCTACAACCTATCTGGGACACAAATCTGTGATCAGAATACTTAACAAAGCACTTAGAAATTAACATTCATCAATATTTGACCCTTATTCACATCGTAGGTAAAAACCCTAATTACAGAACAACTTAGTATTCATCAAGGTCTAAGAGCATCTAACCATTCAACACATAACATAAAAATAGAGATAACCTTAATTTATATTGTTAAGCACTAAGATACTACATCATATGCATCTAACATACATAAATATTACAACACTAAGAATAAATCACATCAATGACATATCGCACAAAGAAACCATAACCCAAGATATACGTGGTTCAACCCCAGCATGGGGCTAGGTCCACTAACTCTTCTCCTCTTTTATTAGCTTCTTCCAACCTTATTACATGCACAGAGCCACAAATATAACTTCGCATTGGACAAGAGATATGCACGCACCTTACTAGATCCTTCTTCCTTGAGTTAGCTCACATCACAAAGCCTTACACGGCCTGTGCACAAAGCCTCTTGCAATCACTTACACATAGCTATGAAAGACTTAACACACAATATGTACAAAGTTGATTACAAATACTTGCATTAAGCCACACACATCCACTACTACTTATTACATTTCTTATCTCCCTACTTATACATTACAAAAGAGGCCTAAGCATGGGTAAACCCGTGGGCCGACATCCCATACCCATTACATAAAACCTAAACCCAAAAATCCCCCAAAAGGGGGCGAGATCTCGTGATCTCCACTTCGGCTAGGAGCTCCATCTTCGACCAGCCTGTCAAAGTCCCAAAAGTGGTCAAGCAAGACCAAGGTTCTTCACAACTTGTTCAAGGACCAGCAGGCCCCCAACACTCACCTGTGACTCGTCCTGAGTCACTCTGATATGGGAAATTCTGCTTCGAAGGCCTCAAGCTTGGCTCGAGATGCCTCAAATTGCTACTTCACCAGAGCCTCCAGATTGATGAACTCCTGAATGACTTTCTCGGTGACAATTCCTTCCAACCACTATTCCACTTTGGTGACCACTTGTTCCAGCTATGCACCTTGTCCCTCGATATCCTCAAAACGTGTGCAGGCTTCATCCTGTAACGGTTAGAGTCTCTGGGTCATTTCCATGACTCTACTTTGGATGGCATGGACCTGTTGTTGAACTACACATTGTTCACGTGACCTTTTCATCTTCTCAACCACTGAAAGTATTTTCAATTGTGCTTTCATTGTCTATGCTTATTTCTTTGCCTCCTAGAGATGTGCTTCTAATGTTATTAGTTTTGGGTCCTCTGCAAGGCACTCATAGGTCTACACACTTTGTTTGTTGAGTTTCTTGCATTCTAACACCAATGCCTTGATTCTTTCGAATGTGCTCTGGGAAGTTTCTTCCCTCTAGTCTCACACTTCCTGTGGAGTTCTCGGCACTGCTTGCAATTCCATTTCTGCTACTCTTGCTTGGAGTTGTTGAATGGCTTTAGTGAGCTTCCCCACTTGGCTCTCAATTGTCTCTTCTTCCATCTATGCCAATCCTGGTACAGAGTGAATTTCTCGAGTGAATACTTCTCTAACTCCAATATTCTCCATGAGCAACTGATATTTCTCTCTCTAGATCTTCTCTCTGTCCTCTTCAAACTTCACTCGGAGGTCATCTTTCTCTTGCTTTGCAACTTGAATTTTCCCTAGGGCTTCCTCCTTTTCTTTATTCAAGGCATATGTGGCTAGTTATTTTTCCTCCTATACTTGACGAAGTCGAGCCTCTGTCGCATTTTCTAATCTGTGTAGTTGGGAACGCTCGTCTCCTACTTCTATACCCCCTGATGGAAATGACACAATAAACATTGCGTAGCTCGAATAGAGAGCCTATTGTACCCCTTTGAGCTCTGCCTCGATCCTGTCATACATTGTCTCTTGTTTGGTTTCATTTCAGTGAAAACTATCCTCTGAGGTATCTGATACAACTACAATGATGAGATCGATATCATCCACTATAAGTACAGTCTGTAATTGAGGCTTATTGGCTCGTGACTTCTTTCGCTCTGAGGGTTTCTTTGGAGAAAAAATTCTTTTCTTTGATGTCTCAACCTTTGTAAGGGGATATTTAGGCAGTGTCACTTTTCCTTGTTCCTTATTGTCTTCTTTCCCTTTGTCCTCTTCTTGGTCTACTTCGTCATCTCCTCCTCCTCCAAGTGACTCCAATGCAGTTTCTTTCGATGCGTTGTTTATTTCCTGCACCTCTTCCTTCTTTTTCTTCTTGTTGTTGTTGGGTCCATCATATTCTTCTCGAGTGACCATAGGAATTACAATTATATCAGGGTTGGAGAGCTTTGTCTTCTTGACTGGTACAAGGAATTCAGTAGACCACTCCTTAGTTATCTCTTCCATGTCTTCATAAGTTAATTTATAGTATGACTGCAGCTCCTCCTTGGTTTCATCCTTACGTGCAGTGATATATATAAAGTGTCATAAGTGGCTTGAACCGATGGAGTGTATTTAGAGTCATTCAAGAGGATGACTCAATGGCTCACGTGAGCTGTAGATAGTAAGTGTGGAAGACAGAGTTCAATTTCCACTGCTTCACCATCTTGCTTGAGTACCAAAAGTTTGTGAACCTCGCGGCCAGTGGTTTGAATGGCTCAAATTGAGTGAAGGTCACTCCTTCTGGCATCTCCCAAGTGACAAAGGCAATGTGAATCAACAACCAGCTGAAGTGAAACTCGTAGCCCTGGTCATGTGCTGCTCGAAAATCCTGCTCCAACTGGTTGATGAGGTAGCTCGCCCAGTTCATCTGCATCCCTTCAACGCACTTTCCTGGGAGGTTGATGGCGAACCCCATGACTTGTGTCGGTCTATTCTTCCTAACATACTACCAGTGATGAACTATAAATCTAGGTGCACTACACCATTTTGGATGGAGGCTACCTTGTAGCCCCACTTCCCTTCCTCCACATCGCCATAGGTCTCCTTTATTCATTGCGCCAAGGCATGATATGTAGACTTCCCTAGGTAAAAATATTGAGGGTTTGGTCCCTTCATGCTCAATCCAGTGATCCAATGGATTAGCACCATATCTACAGTGATGCACCTATCCAACCATAGGTACGTGCCATGGAATCACGATAGGAGGAGTTTAACGCACGCGTTCACCTTCTGATGTTTTTCGAAGTGTGGTATCTTTATCACATTAAGGATTGTTGATCTCACGATGTCCATGGTCCATGGTTGGGGACTATATTTGGCTTATTCCCCATTGTCTTTTTCAAGTACTTATGTGGCACGAGCATTCCATAAGTTTTGTGGTCTCCTAAGTTGAAATCACTGATCTTGAGCATCAGAATATGTACCAACTATGGTCCAACTGCACGTATCCCCTTCTGGAGGTACACAATGATCAATGTGTAGTCAAAATCTCTTGGGACGCTATCAAAACTAACTGTGCCAACCAGAGGTGGGATATAATCGGGCAAGACTGATGGGATGAGCTTCACATTCTCTAGGTCATCACGATTCTTACTTATTTTCTCAGTCACAGTTTGGGATGGCCCAAATTGATGTGCAGTCGACGGGGATGCTTCCAATCCTCTCATCAATGAGGCTTGTTCTCCTGTGGACCTAACCTTCTCAGCCATAAGGTGTATCAGGATCTCCTCCCTAGAATTCTCTATTGTGCTAAGGTCATCTGAAATGCATGCTCTAGATCGGATATCTCTGGTAGGATGACAAACAATCGAGGTAAGAAAATTGGGTGGCGAGGTCTCACTAAGCACAACACGATAGAAATAGGTTCTCTATGGGATTAGATAATAAAAATTTGCAAAAGTGTCCCTGGTAAGACATTCGACGGATTAAATAGACAAAGTCATAAAAGATTCCTCTAACAGGAAGGAATGCCTCAATACAACCGTTATGGCACAATCCCAAAAATATAATGGCGATATTTTTGACAATAACTACGTTTCTATCCATTCTGGAGCTTCGTTCTAACGGTCAGGATGCCTCCAACGGTCATATAGCTTCATCGTGGTGAAGTTTCAATCTGCACTATTTTTGTATTCCGGCGAGGTTCAAGTTCTGCAAGCCTTCTTCCTGTGAAGTCTTCACTGGAACCTCATGCAATTTTTCTAGCTTTTCTTTCTTCTTAATGAGATTTCTTGCTTTATTTCCTATGATCTATGTCTCTAGATTCCTCTTTCCATTCTTGTTCTTATCTTCTCTTAGCATAGTAACTTTGCACTATTGAGGGTCTTTCATAGGGTTCGAGGGTAATATTTCTTTTCTTACTGTTTTTGGATTAAGTTCTCTTCTCTTCTCCATGGATAAGTTCTTTAAGCCTTCTTGCGTTCTTTCAACTTCGACATCTAGGTCTCTGGCCCTTAGTTTCTTCGACTTGTCCTCTTGTTCTTCTATTAAGCACGCTATTATCCTAGCCATGAAATCCCTTAATTCTTGGATATTTTGTTCTATAGCTTCTTCTTCTTCTTTCCTTCAGATCTGATCTCTCTCAATCCAAGTCCTTCCTAACAAAAGTGAAAATTGAGCATTGTTCTCAACAAACTTAATGACCTCAAATTCTTCTTCTGTTAATTTTCCATGAGTACTCATAGGTACATGAGTAAGTCTTCCACATAGGGTGATCATCTTTCCTTTAAACAATCCTATTCCTCCCAATGAAGGAATCATAGCAGGCTTTCCCAAAATTTCCCAAGTACTTTCTAGCATAATGTTCACATGTGTTTCTGCATCCAATACACAGTCTATGTCAAAGTCTCCTATTCTTGTTTCTATGCACTGCTTCTCTTTTAAGATTTCTGGTAAACTGATGTTTCTATTATCATTCAATGTTTCTTTCATCTGTAATAATATAGACTGATTCTTTTTGGTTCTCTAATATATTCTTAGTCTCTTGACCTTCTTCATGGTTTTCTTGTTTCATGTTCATCTTCTCAACTTTAGCAATCATTCTAGGGAAATCCAAAACTTCATCTCTAGTAGATTTACAACAAAAGGAAAATAGGACCTCTACTAGGGAATTCCTTAGCAAGATGTATCAATCTTATGCAACTATAACAGAGAATCAATCCTCTCTTTCTCTTAAATGATCCCCAACCTTTCCTGTACTATGTACTGGGATCATAGTGATGGACATGCAAAACATTCTTTCTAGGATCCTGCATCCACTTGTTAGTCCAAAAATTCTTTCTATGCATAGGAATAACATATCTTTAATTAACTTTATCAGATCTATTCATATCAAATATTCTTTCTTCTAGTTGTGCCCTAGTTTTCAAACTAGTGTTAAATCTATCAAACATACATAGATCCATTCTTTCGAAACAAAAATTTCCACTTATCTTACCTTTATCAAAGCACAAAGCTTTAAAATCTTACCTCTTTTCTTCAGATACGGCTCCCTTCTTATCACAGAGCTTCGCAAGTCAAGTAGAATGTTATGCACTACAACAATAGATCTATGAACATAGATTTCTCTTTTCTTTAGTTCCCAACAATCATAGTTTCAGGTCCCGACAATGGAACCATTTGTTGGAGAACTCCAGGATTCAATGCTTCAACAACACACCAAGAATATGAATTATGGTTGCTTTGTGTGATATGTCATTGATGTGATTTATGATTAGTGATGTAATATTTATGTATATTAGATGCATCTGATGTAGCATATTAGTGCTTAACAATATGAATGAACGTTAGATCTATTCTAATGTTATGTTCTGAATGGTTAGATGTGATTAGACCTTGATGAATACTACATTGTTCTGTAATTAGGGTTTTTACCTGCGATGTGAATAAGGGTTAAAGACTAATGAATGTTAATTGCTAAGTGCTCTGTTAATTATTATGATCATAGATCTGTGTCCCATCTAGGTTTTAGACACTTGATTCCTACAACCCCCCCTACCTCTACCTTGGGTGATACTTCATATGATTCACAAGTATTTCTGAAAGGGTCGTTAGTTATGGTTTTGTTGGTGCATTGTTGAAGAGTTGAACCCTAGGTCTCCAGCCATTACAGGACGAAGCCTGTAAAATATTTGAGGAGATAGAGGGACAAGGTGCATAGATGGAACAAGTGGTCACCACAGTGGAACAACACTTGGAAGGACCTGCCACCAAGAAATTCATTTAGGATTTCATCGAGCATGAGGCTCTGGTGAAGCAGAAAGTCAAGGAAGCTCGAGGCAAGCTCGAGGCGTTCAAAGAAAAATTTCCAAGATTAGAGTGACTCGGGATGAGTCACAGGTGAGTGTTGGGGGCTTGTTCACCCTCAACCAAGTTTTAGAAAACCTTGGTCATGTTTTACCACCTTTGGGACTTCGACAGGTTGGTCGAAGATGGAGTGCCCAGGCTAAGAAAATATCGCGGGGATCTCACCCCCTTTTGCGGGATTTTTGGGTTTAGGGTTTATGTAATGGGTATGGGATGTTGGCCCATGGGTTTACCCATGCTTAGGCCTCATTTGTAATGTATAAATAGGGAGCTAGGTGATGTAAGAAGTAGACCTAGTAGGCCGACGTCTTAGAGCTAACGTTATCTATGTGCGACAATATGTGTTAAGGCCTGCAGAGTTAAGTGCAAGTGTTTTGTAAGTTCTTTGTGCACAGACTATGTAAAGGCTTGGTGCTTGGACCTAACTTGGGAAAGGAGGATATGGAAAGGTGCGCACAAATATCCTATCCTATGCAGAGTTGGATTTGTGGCTTGGTGCATGTAATAAGATTGGAAGAGCCTAATAAGAGAGGAGAATAGTTGGTGGACGTAGCCCCACACTGGGGGTGAACCACGTATATCCTATGTTGTGGTTTCTTTGTGCCAAATGGTTGATATGTTATTGATGTGATTTACGCTTAGTGTTGTAATATTTATGTATGTTATATGCATCTAATGTAGTAGCTTAGTGCCTAACAATATGAATGGAGGTTACCTCTATTATGATGTTATGTGTTGAATGGTTAGATGTGCTTAGACCTGGATAAATATTGTGTTTTCTATAATTAGGGTTTTTACCTGCAATGTGAATATGGGTCAAAGACAAATGAATGTTGATTGTTAAGTTCTATGTTAAGTATTGTAATCACAGATCTATGTCCCATCAAGGTTGTAGACACTTGAGTCCTACAACCCCCCCTACCTCTACCTCGGGTGAGACTTCATCTTCTTCATAAGTGTTGCCAAAAGGGCTAGTAGTTTGGGTTTTTTTGGTGCGTTGTTGAAGTGTTGAACCCTGGGTCTGCCCCTGTGCCTACATATGTTCTCCATCTAGATCCAAAATGTTGGCAATGGTGGCAATGGAGAAAAACTACCCGTCAAGGGTATGTTGCTTGGACACACTTTGTGGCAGAGCATTATGAACTCTTTGACACTAACACCAACCATTTAGGTCATTTGAGAAAGTTGAAACAATCTAGCACAGTGGAATACTTTATAGCTGCTTTTGAGAAACTAGATTTCCGTACAGAGGGCATGTCTGATGCCTTTTTTCGAGAATATTTTATCAATGGCCTCAAGGATGATATTCCTACCCATTTCCTCATGGCTCAGCCCTAGAGTTGGGTGGAGGCTACTAAATAATATAAGGAAACAAAACAGGTTGTCTCTTCTCAAAACCGAAAACCCTCCTTTATTCCTCGCACTAAACCAGTAAATTCCATTCCTCCTTCTACTCCACTAAAGATTAAAAAATTCAACAGGGCTGGAATGGTTGAACACCAACTCAAAGGCCTTTGTTATAATTGTGATGAAAAATGTTTTTTGGGACACAAGTGTAAGGAACAAAATCTTTTTATGGCCATCTCGTGGGATGTTTCGAAAGAGGATGTTGAAACTCCCCTTGTGTCTAAGTCACCTGAACCCACCGACATTTCCCCTCCCTCGGACCCTCCCAAAGTAGAATCGGTCATTTCCCTAAATTCTCTCACTTGATTCTCTGCTCCCCAAACCCTCAAACTAATTGGCTACATCAAGCATAGGAAGGTCATCATTCTTGTTGATAGTGGAAGCACCCATAATTTTATTCATCGTTGCATTACCCAAGAAACTAATTTCTATATCCGTGCAGCAAATAATTTCCAAATCATGATTGTCAATGGTGGTTCCATGAAATGTGGAGGGCGTTGTGAAAATTTGTGTCTCAAAATTGGAGACTACCACCTTGAATATCATATGTCTTCTATTGACAAGGGTGTTTGTGACATTGTGTTGGGTGCAGAATGTCTAAGGACTTTGGGTGTCGTTCTCATGGATTTTAAGGAATTAACCATGTAGTTCAACCAGGAGGGCCAACAATATAAGTTCCAAGGCATCATTGTTGGTTCCTCTGAGATCATTAGTTCCCATTGGATGGAAAAGATTCTCAAAAAAGGTCATTTGGGAATTATTGTCCAAATCCATTCCATACAAGAAACTAAGACACCCTTTCTGTCGCAGGACTTCCAATCCATCCTCTCTAAATATTAAGTGGTTTTTTCCAGTCCCCAGGGACTCCCTCCTTCCCGTGGTGTTGATGATCATTCCATTCCCCTTGTCCCAGGAATCCTTCCTCCCAATATTTGTCCCTGTCATCACCCCTTTTCCCAAAAAACTGATATTGAGAAAATGGTTCAAGAATTTCTTAACACAAGTGTTATCCACCCTAGTATGAGCCCCTACTCTTCTCCTATGGTAATGGTCATGAAGAAAGAAGGTTCTTTGCACATGTTTCCTAATTTGTGTGCCCTTAACAAACTCACCATTAAAGACAAATTTCCCATTCCTCTCATTGATGACGTCTTGGATGAATTGAGTGGTGCCCAATTCTTTACTAAACTTGATCTTCGTTATAGCTACCACCATATCTATATGAAAGAGGAAGACATTCCTAAGACTTCCTTTAGAACTTATGAGGGCCACTATGAGTTTTTGGTCATGCCCTTTGGTTTGTGTAATGCTCCCTCCACCTTCCAAAGCCTCATGAATCATGTCTTCCATCATTTTGTCTTAGTTTTCTTTGATGATATCCTTCTCTATATAAAAACCTAGACAAACCATCTTTCTCATGTGGATCAAGTTCTCCATCTACTCTCTTAGCACCAACTTTTCTTGAAACAATCTAAATGTTATTTTGGCGCCTCAGAAGTCGAATACTTGGGTCATATTGTTGGAAAGAATGACGTCGGGGTGGATCCTAAAAACATTGAAGCTATGCAAGAATGACCTCACCCAAAGAATCTCAAAATCTTGCGTGGATTTATGGGCTTAACAGGTTATTATTTCAAATTTGTTAAGAACTATGGAAAGATTGTGACCCCTCTCACTGCACTCCTTAAAAATAATTCTTTCACCTAGACTCCAGCAACTTCTCAGGATTTTCAAAACTTGAAGACGGCCATGTGCACCACTCCAGTCCTATCATTTCCTGATTTCAAAAAGACCTTTTTCTTGGAATGTGATGCTTCAGGAAAAGGAATTGGTGTTGTCCTTATGCAAGAGGGTCATCCTTTTGCATTTACCAGCAAACAACTATCTAAACGAAATTTGGGCAAATCAATCTATGAAAAGGAAATGTTGGCTATTCTTCATGTTGTTGATTGTTGGTGCCCTTATCTATTGGGGCAATTCTTCCAAATTAAGACAGATCATCAAAGCCTTAATTATTTTCTGGAACAACGCATTTCCTCCCCAGAGAAAAAAAAATGGGTTACTAAGCTCTTTGGATATGGTTATGAGGTCATTTGCAATAAAGGAAAAGACAATGTGGTTGCAGATGCACTTTCCCAAAAATATGAAGATGAAGGGTCCCTTTTTTATCTTCCTTCATTGTACAAGATTGGCTACAAGTCGTTCTCCAAGAATGGCTACACGATCCCAAAAGTTCTCATTTGATACAAAAATTGTAGCCCATTTCTCCAGTTTCCCCAGGGTACTCTTGGCTCCATGATGAGATTTGATACAAAGGTTGTTTGTATTTAAGTATACAATCAAAAATTAAATCCATGGTACTTTTTGAGCTTCATGCTACACCCACAGTTGGGCACTCAGGGTTTACAAAAACCTATGATAGGGTCAAACGTTCTTTTTTCTAGGAGGATATGAAACAGGATGTTCATAATTTTGTGGTTGAATGTGATGTGTGTCAATGAAACAAGGGAGAAATAGAAAATTATCCTGGCACACTACAACCTCTTTCGATTCCACCTGCTATTTGGAGGGATATCTCTATGGATTTTATTGTAGGCTTACCTAAATTGGGCAATAAATCAGTCATCATGGTGGTCGTTGATCACCTTTCCAAGTATGCTCATTTATGTGCTCTTCAACACCCATTTACAACATCCACTGTGGCTCAACTTTTCATGGATCAGGTCTTCAAGATTCATGGCATTCCACATTCTATTGTTTCTGATCGCGACCCAACTTTCACCAGCAATTTTTGGCAAGAATTGTTCAAGCTACAAGGAACCCAATTGCATCTCAACATAGCTTATCATCCCTAGATTGATGGTCAAACTGAAGTTGTCAATAAGTGTTTGGAAACATATTTGAGGTGTTTTGCATCAGAAAAGGAAAATCACTCAGCTCAATGGTTGCCACTAGCTGAATGGTGGTACAACACTTCATACCACACAGCTACCTGCATGACTCTTTTTGAAGCAGAATATGGACAAAATCCACCTTCATTTCTCTCATATTTACCAGGTGTCTCGAAGGTCTAGGCGATGGATCAAACGCTTACAGTTAAAGAGGATATTCTATGTACCCTCAAAGAGAATTTGGTCATGGCCCAGAATCACATGAAGCAACAAGTAGTTCAAGGTCGCTCTAAATGTCAATTTACAGAAGGGGATCAGGTGATTCTTCAGCTGCAACCTTACAATCAAAATTCCCTCAAGGTTGACCATTGTCAGAAAATGGTTCCCAAATTTTATGGTCCTTATATCATTCTCAAGTATGTGGGAAAGGTGGCCTATCAGTTATCTTTTCCCAGTCATTCTAAGCTACATCCTATTTTTCACGTTTCTTTCTTAAAGAAGGTGATTGGAACTAAGTTCCAAAATCAAACCAACCTTCTCGAGTTGGATGAAGAAGGCTCCATTTGGCTATAGCCAGAAGTAGTTTTGGACCAACATCAGCGTCACCTGCATCAAAGAACCATCAAGGAAGTGTTGGTTCAGTGGAAAGATACAACCCCAACAGATGCCACTTAGGAACCAACTACCATTCTGCAACAATTTCCACAACTCAAGCCTTGAGGACAAGGTTATTTTTAAGGGGGAGGACATGTTGGGGACCTAACCCCTCACATAGGTAGAATAATATATTTTGATGTAATAAAGGTCAATATTAATAAGGCCTAGAAATAAGGAAGAATAAGTTGAATGTAAGAAGACCTAATAGAAGCTTCCATTTCTAGAAGGACATTCCTCTATATGGTTCTTTTAATAGACATATTTAGTATAAATAGGAGTCAAGGGTATGAGAACTATTGTATTGGATATTATTGTAATAGAGCTCTACAAAACTGGAGGTTTGATCTGAATTTTATGAGCACAATGAAATGACTACAGATTATTAACAGGTGCTTAACACAAAATAACATAGATACAGTAAAACTAGTTTTCTATTCAATAAGAAAATAAGCTGAAACTGTAAAATGCAGCAGAAAACAAGCTTGTTGGAATGGTGGCAGCTTATCTCTGAGAAGAGATGTGACGACTGCACTCATTCACAAGAATATTGTTACAATGATTCTCTAAAGGCATTTTTACAGTAAACAGGAATGTTAAAAACACTAGACATCCAAAACCCTAACCCTAGGAGATGAAGCGCCAAAAGTCATGTGGGCCCCATTTGGGTAAGTCAGTACATCAACTTCCCGAGGTCATAACTTTTGCATACAATCTCCATTTGATGCACTCAATACCTTGTTTGAAATATCTATCCGAGGAATACAACTTTTGTGTGAGAAAAATTAAACAAAATTCCATGTTGCTCCCCGTTTTCCCAAAAAATGTCGTTTAGGGGCTCAAAATGGATCTGGAAGTTTCAAGACCCAAAAAACTGCTAAAAATAGTAAATTACCAAAATTGTTAGAAAACTATTTTGAGCCAATTGGAAAAGGTGGGTGGCCACTGATATCCACCTAGATCAATCATCCCTCCTTAGGAAGCAATGGTCCCCATTGTGTTGGTTTCCCCCATCAAATGAGGAAATTTCTGCTAAATTTGGCCTCGGGTGAGCCACTTGCCTTAATGCAGGAGTTGCCCTGATTTGACGACTTGATAAAGCTAGATCATTTGCTGTCGAGTGCCCTTGATCTGTGTGTCCACAATATGATCATCAGATGCCTATTGTATGCATTTCGGGTTTATCTCTGTTGGTGTTAGTTGTTCTACTACTTCTAAGGTGTCCAATAATGGTGGGAAATAAGGGCGAAGGAGATCCACGTTGAACATTGGGTGCATGACAAGGAAAGGAGGAATGTTGAGCTCAAAATAATTATTCCCCATGACCTTGGTGATGGTGTAAAACCCATAATATATTGGGTGAGGCTTCCAATGGGGTCTCATAAGGCATTCTTTCTGCAAGTGCAACCAAATTGTGTCACCCACCTGACACTTATGCGGCACCCGATGTTGATCATGGTGTTTCTTGTACTTGTCATTGGACTTTTGTAGGATATCTTGAACCTGTTGGAGGATGTTATGGATCCACTCAATGAACCAGGTGGATTTTTGATCTTCAGTTGGAGTAGGATATGAGTCGGTCGAGGTGACCGCAAGGGGAAGTGCAACATCTATGGGACCCAATGGTTGGAATTCCAATCCCACCTGAAAAGGGATGTGGTCAGTTGAGCTATACAGAGCTCAATTATAGTTATGTTGGACATATGGAAGGCTCTCATACCATGTGTGAGGGTTATTGGAATTATACATGCAAAGGATATGAACAATCATTCAATTTATGACCTTGATTTGGCCATCTGTCTGGGGGTGGAAGGTCGTGGATTTGGTGATCTTGGTGTCCAACAGTGACCAGAGGCTTGACCAGAATGTGTTGAGAAATAGACTGTCCCAATATAAGACAATGGTTTGTGGGATTCCAAAATGTACCCAAACTCATTCAAAGAAGAGCTTTCCAGTGGTCTCTGCTTTGATGCTCTTCTTGTAGGCAACCAAAATCGCCATCTTAGAAAAGTGATCAACAACCACAAAAAAATAGTCATTTCACCACTTGGTGGATGGGAGGCCTGACATATAGTCCATTGAGATGGATTCCCATGACCTATCAGGAGTAGGAATAGGGGTGTACATGCCCTGTTCCTTAGTGGTTGGTTTGGAAATAGCGCAGGTAGTGCAGGAACTAATATACTTGATGACCTCCTGTCAAAGTTTCGACCAGTAGAAATGTTTTTGTAGCATCACCATTGTCTTCTCAACGTCAAAGTTTCCTACCACCTAACTATAGTGGGATTCCAATATTAACTTCACTCGCTCACTTGATGGAACACAGATATGGACCAGATATCGTGAAGATGGAAATTATCGAAAACTATGTTTTCACCCAACATTTGGTAGGTGGTGGTGAAGTTTGGGTCTGTCTCATAGAGTTAGGGCCATCAAGAGGTCTCATGGACGCAAAAGTCTATCACCATGGTGAGTTTTGTGATTGGCGGTCTGCTGAGGCAATCAGCGACGTGGTTAGTGCTTCTTGTTTTATACTTGATGTTGAGGTGGAATTGTTGCAAGTATGTGGACCACTTTTGATGGCAATCATTCTGCAATTTTCCTTGTGTATGCATGAACTACAGTGGCTTATGATCAGTGTGGATGACTTTCACCTTCCCAAGAATGTAATGTCTCCACTGGAGGTAGGCTTGCACAATGGAGTACATTTCTTTGTCATAAGTATGGTACTTACGAAGAGAATCTAATAGTGTCTCACTATGATAGGGCATGGGGTGGCCATGTTGAGTGAGAACGGTGCCCACAACATAGTTTGAAGAATCTGTCTTGATCTCAGAGGGTTTTTGTAGGTCTGGTAGTGAAAGTGTTGGGGTTGAGCACTAGCGCTGCTTCAAATCATCGAACACTTTTTGTTGAGACTAGCCCCATGAAAATTTATCCTTAGCACCACCCCTAGTTATTTTCCTGAGGGCCCATGCCATATGGGAGAATCCAAAAATGAACCAGTGATAGAAATTGGCAAGGCCCAAGAAACTCTGAAGCTCAGTGAGTGTGTTTGGGATTGGCCAGTCATGGATGACTTGGATCCTGGCTAGATCCACATGTATTCCATGTTGATCAATGATGTAGCCCAGGTAATGGACCCTGTCCATGCTGAAGGAGGATTTTTCTAGGTTGGCATATATCTTGCGTTGCTGCAGGGTGTGGAGAACCTGTTGAATATGTTGAAAGTGTTCGACCTAAGTCTTGATGTAAATAAGAATGTCATCTAGTTACACCACTACAAAAGTATTGGTGAATGGTCGCAGGATATCATCCATCATCCTCATGAAAGTGGTTGGAGAATTTTTCAAGCCAAAGGGAATAACCAACCATTCAAAAAGGCCTTCCTTTAACTTGAAGGTGGTCTTCCATACATCTATCTATTCTATCAAGACCCGGTGGTAGCCATGTTTTAGATCAATCTTACTGAAGTATTTGGCCCTCGTGAGTTGATCAAGAGGTCATCAATTCGGGGAATCAGGTACCAATTTTTTACTGTGATTTTATTCAGAGCCTGGTAATCAATGTAGAGTCGCCAGGTTCCATATTTCTTTTGTACGAGCATGATTGGGCTCCCATAAGGTGATGAGATGGGATGGATGCGCCCCTTGTGGATCAATTCTTGGATCTGTCACTTGATCTCCTCATTCTCTAATAGAGAGTAGATATATACTAGCCCATTGGGTAGTGGTGCATCAGGGTTCAGATCGATGGGGTGATTGACCTGGTAGTGTAGAGGTACCCCAGAAGGTGAGGAGAAGATATCCAAGTATTCTTCCACAACCTTATCTACTTGATTCTGTTATGTGGAGAGGTTGGTCGTAGAGACCCTGGATGTGGTTGTGATATTTCATTCATTTTGAGAGAGAATCAGGAAGAATACAAACTTCCCCATATGAGAGATGACCTTCCTACATTGCTTAGCAGAGATCAAGGAAATAGCACTAGGTGGGACTGCCTCGGGTATCCTGTACAATTTATTGTTCAAAGTAATAATAACACTACTAGGAATAGACTCATATACAGCATGACATTTCCAGAAATAAGGTTGGCCCAAAATAACATCACAAAATTCAAGAGGAGAAAATTCACACAATACCTCGTCTTTGAAGGGATTGATGTCGTACGAAATTCAACATTGTTGGCTGACATAGAGATGGCTTCCTTAGCGGAGCCATCCAATGTTGTAGGGTTGTGGGTGCGATGTTGTCGATGGGGCTAGATTCTTGATGACCTCTACCAAGATGAGGTTCTTCTAGATACTGCTATCAACGATGAAGTGCAGTGGGGTGCCTTTTACCCACATCTTTGAATGGAAGAGGTGCTCTCCTTCTTCTGGCTCATATGGTTCACCAAGCTAGATTTTGGTGGTAGCAACGGTGGAACTAGGTTCCACGTCAATGATCTGTATTCCCCTTTCTGGTTCTGACTCAGATTCATAACTCACATTTGATTTATAGGCTATCACTTCATCCATTGATGACTGCTTTGAGCGACAGTTAGCAGTGTTATTCCAATGGCTCTTATGAAAGTCGCACCACTTACCGGTATCTCTTTTTTATTTCTGGTGTCCTTCTATTCTTGCAGTTTGGACTGGTTTTCCTGATACTATTCATATTTTCTCCTTCCTTTGTTTTGTGGGTTGGGGCCACATTTTCCTAGCTTTTGTTGTGAGGGGTTCCCAGGCCCAAATTGTCGTGTCTTTTGTTTGAGCTTCTACTCGATTTTGACAGCATATCGGTAGGCCAAGCCCAAGGATGAGATGTCTAGAAGTTCCATTTCAATCTGGATGTATCTATGTAAAGCACTGTGATACTTGAGAACTATATTTTGCTCTAAATCTTTGATACCCGGCTTGATGCGTAAGGTATGGAAGGTATTTGTGAAATCTGGCACTGCTTGGCCTCTTTCTTTCCGTAGTGTGGTCCATCTAGTATACAAGTCATCATAACTTCCAACAGGGTAGTATTTTTCCTTAATAGCATCCCTGAAGGATTCCCAGGTGGTCATGACCATAAATAATTAGGGTTCCTCCATTTTCTTTTTCTCACAGAAAGTTTCCCACCAATATTTGACATGGGGAACAACTTTGAGTAGCACAAAAGTAATATTTTCTCTATGCGAAAAGTTATGGAAAAAAAAATACCCTTCTACTAGATTCAACCACTTTTCTACAACATTTGTGTCTATCTGACATTCAAACATAGGAATATCGAAGTTTATTTTACCTTGAAGGGGGCGACACCTCGACTCAAAGAATATGCGTCGTCGGTTGGTAGTCGTCGAAGGATTTGTGTGAAACTATCCATCATATCATTTCTCTGTTGCATGAGGGATTCCTCAAGAAACATTTTGAAGGGATCTCTTGTCCCATCATCTTTATTTTCTCCTACCATGAGATGTCGCTTGGTCATGCAAGAGATTTTTTCCTCAAGAGAAACAAGCTCGAGACCCAACTCTTTGTACTCTGACCTCATTGGGGACATGCATTAAGATGACAAGGATTAGAATTCTCTGATACCACTGATCCATATTTTATGAGCATAACAAAATGAATACAGATTATTAATAGGTTCTTAACACAAAATATCAGAGATACAGTAAAATTGGTTTTCTATTCAATAAGGAAATAAGTTGAAACTGTAAAATGCAGTGGAAAACAAGCTTGTTGGAATGTTGGTGGCTTTTCTCTGAGAAGAGATGTGACAGTTGCACTCATTCACAAGAAGATAATTTCAATGAGGATCTGAAGGCATTTTTACAATAAACATGAATTTCAAAAACCCTAGACATCCAAAAAACTAACCCTAGGAGATGAAGCGCAAAAATTCATGTGGGCCCCATTTGGGTAAGTCAGTACATCAACTTCCCGGGGTCGTAACTCTTGCATACAATCTTCATTTGACGTGCTCAATACCTCATTAGAAAGATCTATCCAAGGACTACCAAGTTTGTGTGAGAAACATCAAAGGAACTCCCATGTTGCTCCCTGTTTTCCCAAAAAAATGTCGTTTAGGGCCTCAAAACAACTCTAGAAGTTTCAGGACCCAAAAAACTGCTAAAAATAGTAAATTACCAAAATTGTCATAAAACTATTTTGAGCCAGTTGGAAAAGGTGGGTGGCCACCGATATCCACATGGATGAAGGCTTCCCCCTCTAAGAGGCAAGTGAACATTTCTCTCAAAATCAAAGTTCTCTTTCTAGTGTTATTTTGATATCATTTCTGTATTATTGTGGTGGTATTTTGGTTAGATTGTTTTTTATCAGCCATTGCTAGCATTTATTTTTGTTCTGCATACTTTTTATATCTGGAATATTACATTAACTTCTAGGTGATTTTTATTGGTATTATATATAGTAATTTGGAGACATTTTCTTTGGTACCTTTTCATTCCATGTCGATCTTTTCTGACAGGGAATTATCTCGAAACTAGCATATAGGTTAGATTTTCCCCTTCATGCATTTTGTTATTATTTTTTTCTTGTTTAATTTTTCCTTAGGATTGACCCAATTGAATTGTGACATGAAACCTTCTTTGTTGTTTAGAATTGTTGTAATTCACGTGGTAGAGCCTACCATTCATGGGTGCCCTAGTTAGAACCTTGTTCACAGTTTGGCGTCCATGCTAAAATACTTTCATAGGCTCATAAGCCTTTCCTAGTCCCTCCATGAATTTTTGTTGAAGCTTCATATCTTCTTCTCATCTATTGCTAGCTAGTTACTCGTTGGGATTCCAAATTTTTTTTGTGTTGAGTTGTATTTGCATTTCATATTGACCGCTCATTCTTTTTGGGCCTAATGATAGCTTCAACTTGTTGTTATATATCCCATTGTATATGCATTCTCAAAAAGTTACCAGCATTGCAATACTATCCTTTGTGACTTGACACTTGTATCCCTTGAGGAAACATTACCCCGAGTGTCCATATCTTGCACATGATTTCCTTGGATTGAGCATAGGTATGTTCCTTATCCTTAGAAATAGTTTTATTTCCCATGACACTCGTTTCCTCCACTATATCGTAGCATTATTTTATTCTTTTTTAGGATTTATAATATTAAAAAGACAAAAAAAAACAAAAGAACAAAAAAAGGATGGGAATGAGTCTAATCTTTTATATATAGAAACTACTTGTGTCACCCTTGAACAAAACACAAGCTTATGAATCGTTACCTCATTTCTGGGTTAGTATGGTTTTATGATGCCTTGTTTCTCATTTTTTTAGCAAAGTCTCCTTTGGTTGGTTATTCTTCCATTCATATGGAGCATTTGTTGATGTCCCCCATGTCACAAACATACCCTAGTGTATAATCCATGTTGCCTAAGTCACATTTTGTGTTGTGTCTCTATTCAAGGGAATTCATCCTTCAAATGTCAATCAAATATTTCTCAGCTTCACAAGTATCTTTGTATCCCACTTGTTCTAGTATATAAGGTCCCTATTGAATTTTTGTTGGCAGGTATCCTCTTATCAACTACGAAAAAATTCTATGATAGTATGACCTAGATTTCCACCCTGGGAATATTTACATTATTGATAGGTAACCTTTTTCTTAGTAGATGGCAAACAATCATTGGTCATTGTTTGAGTGGTTTCCCTTTTGTTTGATTTCAACAACCATTATCACACATATAGATTTGTGTGATACCTTGGTTTCCATTTTACCCCATTGGTGGATTCCTTGTCTTTGGCAGTAGTCTCCATCATTAGATATGATTCAGAGAGTATTTTTCATGTTCTATTCCATCCGGTGCATGTCAAAGTCATACCTTAGTGTGGTCCTTTCGATATTTTCATTTGAATCCTTCCAAATATTTTCATTATGGATGATGGAGGATGCCTTAATTCTTTCTTTCAGGCATGTCTCTTCCTATCGATGTTGACACATCTTACTCTAGGACAAAGATATAGAATTATTTTTATTACCTTAGGTCTTTGTAGTATACCTATGGGGTTAATATGGGCTACCTAGGGAGTTACCCAATGGGAATGTGGTTATGTATTATTAGTGAATGTCATTCAATGTAAGGTGGACTAGGTCCACTATATTCAATAATTCCCAAGTTATGGTAGTTAGATATAATAAATGTAAGAATTCTTTATAGAAGGTTCCTAGGAGATAGAGAGTACTATATAAAGAAGTATAAGCAACGTATTGAAGCATAGTGAAGAATATTGTTATTGTATAAGCAAGTATTTCTTGAGGAGTTTTATCCTTCCATAAGGATTAATATATGGTGTTACCCTACCTCAAGGGTTTATCTACATTATTGTGTTGAGTATTTTGGTGAATGGTTTGGTTTGTTATTTTTTATATTAAGGTTTATTTCTGAAGTATATTTTTAGATCTATTCAGGAGCTTAAAAATTGGTATCATAGCACTTTCCTTGGCCAAAGAAGGGAAGAAAGTTTTGGTTCATTTCGTAGATTTTTTAAAAGGAAGAAAGGAGGTGGCACACTTCAGACTCATTTCTGAAATTTTATTATTAGAATTTGTAGAAAAAAATTGTATATTTTCATTCCTCTCAAAAAAATAGCCAATTAAAAAAAAAACAGCAGCCAAAACGAAGTCCGAGAAGTGAATTTATCATCATTTTAAATTCGGAAAATTTTCAGGGTTTTTCCGAAAAAAGCCGCGCAATTTGTTTTTACAAACCTTGGTTCTATTTTGGGTTTTTTCATAGAAAGATGTATTTTATAGGGAAATATGATGGCCCTAGTATTGAATAATTTCTAAAAGATGAGAATTCATTGCATAAAGAGAATTGGAGAGATTTGATCAATTTACACTTACAAGATGATGCAACCATTTGATGGAAATTGTTTAATTATCATAGGATAAGGACACTCTCTCATGAAGAATTTCAAAAGGTATTTTTAGATAGGTGGTATCAGGTTGAAAAAAATGATACAAAGAGAGCCAAGGGTTTATTTTCATGTGGCATCTCTATATTATAGGTTCATGGTTGTATTCATAAATAAAATGTCATTGTTTCTATTAACCTCAGTTGCCAACAAAATTTTATCAACGTTCAATTGGTTAATAGATTGCAAGTTCCAATAAAGGATATTCAAAGAACACAAGTTAAGGGTGAAAATGTTCAAATTTTTAAATATTTGAAGATTATCATGGATAAACATGTGTTTCATTTTTATGTTATGGATATGGATGAAGTGGATATTGTTTTTGGATATCCTTGGATAGAATTAGTGGGTACCATTAATATCAATGTGAAAAAGAAATTTTTGAAGTTGTGGTACAAGATAAAGAAAATCACATTGCAAGATGTGTCTCTTAGTAAGAAATATGGGCCCAAGGAGGCCAACAAAGAATTTATTACAGATTTTGAAGTTGAATCAAACGAAAATTCTATAGAAGGAGATGAAGAAAAACCACAAGAAGTACACAATCAGGAACCTAAGGAGGTACTTGACTCAAAGGCACAGTGTGTTGCAGATTTGAAGAAAAAAGAACATATTCCTATATTTGTTCTATATCTCCATCCACATCATATCGATAAACAATAGTAATAAAGTCAAGGGCGTGAGCATTGACACACTTATGCACCAATAGGGAACCAGAAAGTAAACCAATCCAGAGGTGCATGGAGGACTACCAACAGTATAGAAAGACATCAAGCTAGAGAACCAATCCCATGGAAACATCAGTAGGATGTGGATCAAGATTAATGTGGCAAGGCAACAGTTGGACATCATGTTTGTCTTCCATTAGGATGCATGGATGGTCATACTTGGTACATGTTGGATAAATTTCTTAGATGGTAATATTATATGGTTTCTTCTCATGTTTCTAGTATGAAACAGGTGAAGGGGGGTGGAATGTAGTATACCTATGGAGGTAATATGGGGTACCTAGGGAGGTACCCAATGGGAATGTGGTTATTCATTATTAGTGAAATTGTTTCAATATAAGGTGTACTAGGTCCACTATATTAAATAATTTCCACTATGGTAGTTAGATATAATAAATGCAAGAAAGCTTTATAGAAGGTTCCTAGGAGATAGAGAGTGTTATGTAAAGAAGTGTAAGAAATTTATTGAAGCATAGTGAAGAATATTGTTATTGTACAAGAAAGGATTTATTGAGGAATTTTTTCCTTCCATAAGGATTAATATATGGTGTTACCCTACCTCAAGGTTTTTCTCTACATTATTGTGTTGAGTATTTTGGTGAATGGTTTGGTTTTTTATTGTTGAGATTAAGGGTTTTTTATGAAGTATATTTTCATATCTATTTAGGTTCTTAATAGGCTTGTATTCATTAGTGGAAATTCCACTTGCTATTGATAGTGAAAATACATAAATTTCTCCTACTCAATATATTCTATCAGGTGCTCGATATCAACTCATTTATTCACACTTGCTATATTGTACTAGGTACCTTGACACTCATTTATCATCATTGGTGGGTTGTATCACATTTGTTAAAGATATACATCAATGATTGGTAATAAAATAGTGTCTCATTATGTTTGACATCAACACATCTATTCACATAGTGTAGACTCATACCATGGTGGATGGTTTGAATACTTTGGGTGAAGTACGGGAATCACATATTTTTTTCTCCTACCCAACTTTGATTGTACATCTCTCTTTGACATCGGTACTTGCAGAGGATCAATTTGTTCACTCCATTGGTTCCAAATTTCCTCTATTTTATTTTGAGACATAGCTCCACTATGTATTTATTCATGGCTATGATATACATTTTTTCATGGATCCACTTTGTATTTTCTTGTGGCCATGATTTATACTTCTATATATCACATGGATCCACTATTTATAGTTTTTGTGGCCATGGCCATCAATTATGCTTTCATTACTCATGGATTCGCAATGTACTTTATTTAGCAGCCATCCTTACATCAAACTCAAGCATGGGAATTCCAAACTTGAGAAGAGAGTATCTTACTTGTGTCTATTGTGAGTATGGTTCTAGGACTGGCCTTTGACTAATCCTACCTAATGGCCCCTCCACATTCTCATGACTATTGTAACGTATTTCTCCCATAAGTTTCTCTTCTAACCTCACACATTAGGGGGCATATGTTATAACATCATTTGACACCTTTTATGCTCATGATGACACATTGTCCTCAGTTACATCCCTTTCCATATTTGCAGGAGAAAAATCCTCTTTTTCCTCCCTGAAAACATATTAAAAAATACCATTTTTCAAGATGTATGTGAATCTCCTTAAATAAAATTGTGCACATATATGCCTTGCTCATTATCAACCCATGTACATGTTTAATTGGCTAAAAAAATATATAATTCTTGATATGTCAGGTAGAGTTGATGGTTCCCTAGGTTCCTAACCTCCTATATCCCATGCATAACTACTCCAACTAAAAAAAAGGAATATAAAAGAGAGCCTTGGGATGAAGGAAAGTGTTATAACCCTAAATTGCACCAGACATGCTTACCTGGCATCAGGCCATCTCATTTGACTTCTTTTCCAAGACGCTACTAAACAACTTCTTAAAACACACTCTTTTGAAGGAATACACACCCTGCTGCACTATTGAATGTGTGTGTACACTGGCTAACCCACTACAGCCTGCGTATACCTAAAAAGCACGAAAAAATCGAAAGTTGCAGATGGAACACACAATTTTGGGTAAGTTAACTAAACTGGATGACTGTCCATAGTTGATCACTCGAACAAATACCTAGCCCTTTCTAGCCTATAAAAGAAGGGGTAGGGGTCCCATTTGGAAGGAGGAAAATCATATCAAAGAAACTATACCCGATTTAGTATTACCCTTGCCCCAACCTTTTGTAACTATTGTGTGAAGAGAAGCATATAGAAAATCAGTTGGAGCATAGTTGAAGAGAAGCCCAGGACCATATTCGAGGAGTAGTTTCTGATCTCACCATTGTAAGGTTATTTTTTGTGAGATTAATAAAAGAAGTACGTTTCCCGTCCCGCCATATGAGATTGTCAATACTTAAAGTTGATTATATTTTGATAGAATATCTAACCAATTAGTTAATAGGTTATATGCATGTGGAGTTCTTTTTTTGTCTTTTATGAATGCAGGTAAACATTGGGAGGAGAGTTACAGTCAAGGAGTGAACAAGTGTTAAAGGGATCGACATCAAACACAGAAACTAAGGTACAGTAGTTGGATCTCTTTAGCCTTGTATTTTCATATGAGTAATGGGAGTCATGCTTGGGATGTTGGTAAAAATTAGGAGACTTTAGGTCATTTCTGCATGCATGATAAAACCCTTAATGCTAGTCCGTAGGAGGTATTTCCCACCCACAACAGAATTGGCGACCATACTGGGGAAATCTCTAGGATTTTGGGGGGTACCTTTTGGGTATTTTTAGAATTGGTTTACTACCTTTTTTCTAAGTTTCTGCAAAAGTCTGAGCTAGTAGGGATTCTGGTCTTCCATACCAATACTCCCTACTTCCTTCGCCTGACTATTTTTCTTTTTCCAAGAAGCCACAAAGGAATACATGGCCTGCAGAAGGTTTTCCTACGTATACATGTGACCTACCTTCCTACAGCCCATGTACATACACTTGATGTTGAAAGATCAGCTGCGTGTCTGAGTCAGAAGAATGTTTTTCAAAAAAAGAGGCAGTCATCCTCTCCCCTGTCAGAAGTGATCCTTCTTGGGGGTTTTCTGGATATAGTCCTTGTTGTGCCTCTTTTGTCACCTAAATGAGCAAAACAGAGGTGCTTACAGGCTTAGTTGGGTTAGCTAAGAAAGACAACAATAAAGGAAACAGTTAGAAGAATAAACATAAAAGACTAAGCTAAGAATTAAACTAGGAAGGGAAAAAAAAATTAAAATATTGTGCATAAGGACATAAGAACAAGAAAAAAACAAGACTCATGTCACTAATGGAAAGGATTGTATTAGTGAAAAGAAAACACCAAAGAGAAAGGGGACTTTGGGTGCCTTCTTCCTCCAATGGGGGACTCTTGGACCCCCAAGATTGAGCTCTTCTTACAACTTAAAAACTTGAAGGAAATGGTGAAAGAATACCAAGCTAACCCACTCAAAAGGTGATGTGGTTTGCCCAAATGGAATGGTGCTAGTATGTTGTTGATGAGAAAAGAGGTTTCCCCAAGAGAATAGTAGCAGCATAACCTTGAAAATGAATTCCTTTAAGATGTAGTGCACCCATGGCCTTGTTTTATAGCACCACTTTGAGGTATTGTGCAACTATATTTTAGTGTGAAAAGGGGTTATTTAGGGCACCTTTAGGTCTTTGACCAACCACCCATCCAGATCCAGTCGATATTTGGATGTCAAATCGACTTGGAAGATGAACCAGAAGTGGGTGGGAGGTCGAATAACATCATAAATGCGTCATTTTCAGGTGTGCATGTCTTTTAGTGTCCACAGTCATGCATCGTGCGCATGTGAACTTTTCCTATGTTTCTTGATGGTGCATGTGTGCACGTGCCCTATATAGTCATAGCGCATCCTGATTTTATAACTAGCTGGATAGTTTTGAACCTTTTGGAAAAAAAAAATTGGTAATTTTGGTCCATGGGTGAACTAATGGTTGTTTGAAGATGATGGATTCCTGTAACCATTTGTGGATGAAATTTTAGTGATAACATATGCCCCCTGATGGATGAGGTTAGGAGCATATGAATAGCTGAAATTCATCAATGTTTCTTCTACTAAGAGTATCGTTGTAAGAAAGAGAAATAGTGAGAGTATCAAGAGTGACCTGTTGGAGGGAGAAGGGAACCTATAGGACCCAACATTTTGCAAGGTGTGGAAAATAAATTGTGTACAAATGAGGCGGGCATGCCCCATGCTCGTGTCATGTAACTCAAAAAAGGGTGTTGTACAGTAACTGAAACTGTGTGTTGATGTACACAACTATAGTTCCCTCGGGGGCGGTTTTGATAAAGGAAACGGACAATTCTGATGAGGAAAAATACTCTACACAATAGGCAATGATACTTGTAAGAAGTATCATGGATTCTGTGGGCATTGATAGCCCAACAAAGTTCAGAGGTCTTTGGAAAATATAAAAAACAACTACAATAGTCGCAAAGTAAGACCCACCGTAACATGAGAAAGTGTTGAATTTGAATGTTATGGGGGTCAACAATAGCAGAGAGCAATGATGGTTCTCCCTGTGCCATTTGAGACTCCTCGTTGTAAAGGTAATGAGAGTCAAGATACTGTCACCCTTTTGGAAATTGTGTTGATGTCGACGAAAGGGAGATGCGACTCCAAGAAGAAAAGGGCTTCATGAAATCCATTAGGTGAGGTCAGGAAATGAGGAGGTACATGGAATAATTCAAGATGCATGGAGACTCAAGACTGCCCTTGGTTAGGGATATATGCGAAGTATAAGTGGCCGCAACCATTCAACTAGGTCGAGTGTCAGGGGGACAATGAAACATGGGATAAGTTGTGCCAGAGGCGGGACAAAGTGAACAAAGTCAGAGAGCAGAGGTAGGTGGCCTATGGGATACTCATAGTTTATGGATGATGTCAATAGGAGTAGGTGATAAGGAATGCCCCAACCAAGGGAGACATGGGTTGCATTTTCCAAGAAAGTCGCCAAAGGTGATGAGAAAAGTGATGTAAAATATTGGAAACAACGGATTAATTACAAAAAGAATTAAAAAATCAGTGGGGATAATAATGTAGATACAGAAACTGGTGCCCCAGTGTAAGATGTCTTGGCCTGAGGATGGTGAAAGTTGTTTAAAAAACAAGTGGAGGGTTGGGGCCCCCTAGGTGGGGTTCTGTAGTAGGGAAATGTATGGAGGGCAATATGAAGATGGGAAAACTAGTGGTGGATGAAATGGATGGTAAATGGTACTACGGGAGTGAAGTCAAAATAAAACCATGAGGAAGTGCCCTGGGAGTCTGTTGGGTAGGCCAGAAAAATGAGGAGGAGGAGTATGTGGCTGATTCATGACATGATGTAAGACTATCGAGACTCCCATCCCTAAAGGTTGAAAACAACATGAGTGTCAAAGTGCCAAGGGGGTCTATGAAGGGGAGAACTCATGTGGGGGAGAGTGCTACCAAGTGACAATACCCAAAATGCAGTGGAGGTGACAGTACTGCAGAGCCAGATATAGGGACCCTAAAGCCAAATTTCATAGGGTGTGACTAGAGATGCAATTGAGATTCAGAGGGAATGATTACATGCCAGTGTCAATTATATACCTGAAGGGGTTGCGCTGGTGTGTGATGACCAAGTACCTACACACATGACAACCAAATACCCGATGTGAACAATATCTAAAGATAATCAAACATATAACCATTTATTTGATAATTTTGAACATGAGCATGCGTACCTAAACGGGGTATGGAAAAATGGCTCCTCGGGGGCTAAGGATGAAAAGTGGACTGGGGACTATCTTGATGTAGATGACGGGGTATTGATCCTATGGCTGAAGATGGATAGAAAAATGGACACTCAGAGCTCCTAGAATTGAGTCTGGAAGTTTGGCAAAAAGGGCATATATATAGTTGTATCGCCCACATTGCCACCTCATTTGTACTTGTTGCTATAGTGGTTAGAGAGGAGATTACAAAGTAGATTCATAGATTCCAGGGAAGTCGATCTAGGAGGTGCAAGAGTCAGGTTATTGGTCTCATCCTCCTGTACAATAGTTAGGTGTCAATTTTTGGGTAGGACCGTACGGATGGTTGTACAATGGGTTTTGAGGGTTGTGCCCCCCCAAATGCGCGAGTGATCGATGGTGACCCGCGCATGAATGCATAGTTGTAATGGGCATAGCTGTGTAGGGGGGGAATTCTATTTGAGAAAATAAGTGCACATGGGGTGTGCACCTATCTAAAACACAATCGTGCATATGTGCGTGGCTGTGTTGCTGACAGTTGCGCATGAGTGCGTAACTATGTAGTGAACATGCACGCATTCAGTGTGCACCTGTGGGATTAACATGTGTGCATACATGCATGCCTGTGGGGTAAACAAGTGTGCATGTGTGCATGCCTGTGGGGAAAACAACCGCGCCTTTGAGGCAAAGAAGAGGGTGAGAAAACTTATCTCCCTTTTTTTTGGGGGGGGAGACATTTTGGTTTTTTTGCGATGGTTGATCAAGTACTATATATGTTGATGCAGGTGATCATTTAGGACGATGTCGATCCATTGGAGAGAGAGGGACTGGGCTGGACTGAGGGAGACTATGAGGGATGAGGAGCTAGCAGTTAGTGGTGCTTTGGCGGCCTATGGGCTACTGAAGTTTTTTTAGTGCCCATTGTTGAAGGCATAGGAGTATTTGTTGCAATTCTTGATCTCGATGTAGAGTCCAGAGTTGCAGTGTTTTATTGTGCATGGGGAGCACTTGGCATTCTCTATTGAGGAGGATGTCTATTTTCTGACTGGGATCCCTTTTCAGGGAACCCTACTATTGGCTGAGATGGTGGTAGTTGGAGAGGGGTAGTTGGATACCCTTTCCCAAACATATTGTTTGGGAGAGGATTTCATATCTGGGTTAGTGGTGAGGATTGGGGCGATGGATGCCCTAGTACATCGTTGCATGGCAGTGATGGTTGTGAGAGTGTATGGGTTGCTCATGACTCAGTGTATCAGTGGTGGCCAACTAAGGATAATGCAATGGGCACTAGCAAGTGATCATTTCGCTTGGGGCTTGATGTTGTACTCCAATATGGTGGGATATCTCAAAAGGTGTCAAGCGGCCGACTAAGGGGATTTTACTTTTGGATCTGTCCCAGTGGCTTATTTTCTAGAGAGGGTACCAATGTTGCACCCAAGAGTTTTTTTAGACCCGCTGGGAGCATGAGAGCTGCGACTGGGGCGATGGTGGACGATTTTGGTTTGTCATGGGGGTGGGGAGGGTGGCCACTACTTCATAGTCGAGGCTCCACAAGTGTGGCGTCAAATGCCACAGATCATATTGTAGTTTCCATACAGTGGGATATATTTCCATGATGACCCTGAGATGATATTACCCCCAGGAGAGGTATTCGATCACCGAGGTATGATGTTTTGGTTGTTGGTTTTGTTGATTTATTTTTAGATAGTATAACACATTGTTGATATTTGTAGGGATGTTGATGCTATCATATGTTTTTTTGTGTAGATGTGGGACTGCATGGATAAGAGGTTGAGCTGATCATAGTGCCAGCCCGCCAGGGGCCTGTGAGACCATCATGGGGAGATTTGCAAGTAGGGGAGAGGCGATGCTGAGAGGAATTTGGGGCGAGGCATGGTGATGAGGATAGAGCAGCCCGAAGACGTTGTTATGATGACCCCGGGGCAAGGACATCACATGCTCCTCCGACCGAGGTCGAGGGAGAGTTTGATGATTTATTCTACTGACTAGAGGCGGTTCTATAGGGAGTGTCTGAGAGGATGGGGGTGAAAATCCAGGATGAGGGGATCCTGTAGTAGTGTATTGGGCTACCAGCAGAGTCGTGGACCTTAATCCGCAGAGTAGCTGTAGTCAGAGCTATGATGACTGGATGGTTTCCTCTGAGACCTGAGGAACCTGGAGCTGGTGGGATACCTCTGCCAGAGGGAGGACCTAGTGCTAGAGCACTAGAGGCACCCTGAGGGCTACTAGATATGTGTTGTGTATTTCATATAGGCTGGTGAGCCCATTTTGTATAGTTGTGATATCCAGTTTTGTATTTGGTAGGGATGAGGTGATTCACCTGCCTACGGGCGACGTACTATTTTTGTAAACACTTTATGACATGTGGACCGATATATATATATATGGATATACATTTTTGGATCTCTGTGTACATGTGTGATGTGTTTGTTGTTGATTATTTTTTTTATTTATTTTTATGTAGTGGATGATGTCTAGTCTATATGTTGTGACAGACTTATGATGGTTTATGTGTATGAGAAGATGTCTTGATGTGATATATGCCAATCTAGTATAATGTTAGCCATGTTATCTACTATTTGATTGAATTGTCTTGGGATATGTGTAAATGTAATGGAATCAAAATTTCAAGATAAGCGTCTAACCTACAGGTATTTGCGAAAGAGGCAAGGATCAAAGACATAGTATACATTGTTGAGATGGAGGATGACAAGTTGGGAATCTAATAAGATGCTAAGGTGACGAATATGGCGATGATTGGCCTCAACAAGAAGACTAATGACGATAGTTTACTCTACGTGATTGTTGGTGGTTGAGCCTAAACATATGCCATTGATGTGGAGCAGGTCATGTGAAGGTGAATAAAGGGCCCAAGCAACCAAAGAGAGATTTTGTGTCTAGCAGCTAGCTCCGTCATCATAACCGACGTGGTAGGCCAATGGAGGTGGAATCTATCAATAACTTGAGTGATAGATTAGACGGGAGGTATGGATAAAAGAAGACTAAAAACTCTACAAAAGACGTACAAAAAAAAAAATCCTAGTGTAGTATAGCTATGCTAAAGTGTAAAATTTATTTAAGTACAACCCATTGATGGGTTCCTTGAGAGGATGGCCTTCGAGGGAGGCCAGGATGTATGCGCCTTTAGTGAGGCAATGTTGGATGATGTACGGTCCATGCCACAGGGACTCAAATTTTCCATGGCCAAGGATATTGTGAGTGATATCATAAGCGAGGACAAGGTCTCCTTCGTTAAATGAGTGAAGGTTGACATGGTGATCAAAGGTGGCCTTTGATCATTTTTTGGCTGCTTCATTGTTCTGTAATGAAGATCGACAATCTTCATCCAGGGATTCTAAGTTCAGCAAACGCTGATCTATTGGGGAAATGTTAGGTAATAGCTCAATAGTGGTGCATAAGCTGGGAATTTTTCACTCGATGGGAAGAGTGGCCTCAACCCCATGGACTAGATGAAAATGTGTGAAACCAGTGGCAGTTTTGACTGTTGTGCGATAAGCCCAGAGTGCGGAAAATAACATATGATGCCAATTGGTTTTATGTTTGTTAACAATGCGTTGCAACTAGGTTTTTAAGACCTTGTTAACTGCTTCTATCTATCTGTTGGACTGAGGGTAGTGTGGTGAGGAAAACTCATGGGAGAATCCTAACCGGGATGAGAGTTCCATAAAAATATCAATCTCGAAATGTTTCTCATGATCAGAGACTAGTTGGAGTGGTACTCCAAAGTGGGATATGACGTGGTTAAAGAAAAAATGCATTGTTGTGTCTGCGGTGTTGTTGAAGGTAGGCATGGCTTTAACCCACTTGGTAAAGTAATCAACTTCAATGACTATGTATTTGTGTTTGTTGTTGGATATAGGGTTGCAAGTCATGAAGTCGATGCCCCATTCACAAAGGGACCAGCGGAGATGACTGGGTGTAGAAGAGCAGGTGGTGCGCATGATTTGTTGGTGTAAAGATGGCATTTATCACATCATTTCACAGCATGGATGTATTCGTGAAATAATTTAGGCCAAAAGTAACCTACGCGGATGATTTTATGAGCAGTGGACAGCCCTAAGAGATGGCCTCTGCAAGCGCCGCTATGTGAGTCGTTCAAGACTCTGTTGGCCTCATCAATAGTTAAGCATCGATGAAGTATGGTGTCAACTCCTCGCCAATATAAAATGTCCCTGATGAGGAGGTAGTGAGGTGTCTGGTGATGAATACGTCGATGATCATCTCTAGAGAGGTGGTTTCCAAATTTTTGTGTTCGGAGATAGACAAGAAGATAGCCATACCAAGGGTCATCTGAGGGGATAAAAAAAATATGCTCATCAGGGAGGTTGGTATTGACCGGTGGATTGGTGGTGTTGGA
Organism: Picea engelmannii; assembly: GCA_009831015.1. NCBI lineage: Eukaryota > Viridiplantae > Streptophyta > Pinopsida > Pinales > Pinaceae > Picea > Picea engelmannii. Next base: position 875,675 of record ML780580.1, read on the forward strand.
GGGAAAAGATGTGATAAGCTCGACGAGGATGAGAGCTTTCTTTCTCTTGGGTGTTGAAAATTCGAGATCGTATTCCTAAAGGATGATGATCCACCGAGCAAAATTACTATTAATTTGTCGACGACTGAGCAAGTATTGCATGGGGTTGGAATCTGCGATGAATTTGGTAGTTCAAAGAAAAATGTAATGGCACATTTTATGGACTGCGAGGAAAATTGCGAGGACTAGATTTTCTTCGTGATTTTACTTCAAGGGTGTTCCTAAAAGGTTTTTACTAATGTAGTAAATCACATGCTCACGGGTGTCATCCCCTATTTGGATGAGCACTCTTGTTACTGAAACGACTAAGGCTGATATGTAGAGGAGATAATCGAGGTTATAGTCAGGTGGACTAATCAACGAGGCTTTGGAGAGAGCTTCTTTGAGATCGTCAAAAGTGTTTTGGGCATGTTTATCCCATTGAAATGGGATGTCATGACGAAGTAAGCGAAGGAAGCCATGTTCACGAGTAGCATAATCTAGGACAAAGAGTCATAAAAATTTGGCTTTTCCTTGAAGGCTCTGTCGTTGGCATAAATTTCGTGTGGTAGAATTTTTGTGATGGCTTGGACTTTGAGGGGGGTCCACAATAATGCCACATTGGGAAACTATGAACCCAAGAAGGCACCCAGCAGTGACACATAATACACACTTGAGGGGGTTCAAGTGGATATTGTACTAACGACACCTGTGGAAGATGATTCGTAGATCATTGATATGTTGAGTGTGTTTCTTAGATCGAGCGGTGAGATCCTCTAAGTATGCGAGGATGATATGAGTCAGATCGTGAAAAACATATGTCATGTCCCGTTGGAAAGTGGCACCTACATTCTTGAGGCCCAATGACATGACACGATATGCAAAGGTACCCCAAGGGGTCATGAATGTGGTTTTGTACTAATCGGTGGGGTTAATTTGGATTTGGTTGTAAATAGAGAAACCATCCATGAAGGACAAACCCTCATGACCTGCGCAATCATCAATTATTTGGTCGATGAAGGGTGTTGGAAAGTTTTCTTTGGGACAGGCGTGATTGAGGTCGTGGAAGTCTGTACAAACATGGATAGTACCTTGTTTTTTGTTAACAAGGACAGGGTTGGAGACCCATGATGTATAGGCTATGGGGTAAATGAACTCTACAATGCGTAGTTTATCAATCTCGGCTTTGATGGCTGCTTCTTTGGATGGGTGTAGCGGTCATTGTTTTTGGCGGACGGGTGTGATATCAATCCACATGTCTATGTGATGTTTGACAATAGAGGGATCAAGTCTAGGCATATCTGTGTATGACCAGGTGAAAATGTCCCGGTATTCCTGGAAGAGGGCTTTGTAGGTAGTGATTTCTTCAGGAGAACATGCAGCGCCAATGGTGATTTCCTCGATAATTCCATATTTGATGGAAATATCTATTTTGATGGTTGGGGATATATTGGCCATATTGCCTTCCTTGAAAGCATCAGGAGCAGGGATAGGTTTATTGAACCAATCTATATGCACTGATGGGAGAAAATATTTGGTTTCGACTGCGTATATGGGGTGTTGGTTAGGAGGTGTGAAGGATTCCTATGAAAGAAAGAGTGCTATGTGGTGGAGCGCGTCCCATGGGCAATCGAGGGTAGTTAACTTCTCGAGTATATCTTCATCACAATGAAACTAGCATGAATATAGGGGATCGAGAGGAGTGACCTCGATGACTGTCACTGTGGCGTTGTCTCCTTTTGATAAATACGTAGGAGAATTGATGGAGGGGGATTGTGATGGTTCGCTCGACATAAACCAAATATCCAGATATTGTGGGTTAAAAATGGTAGTCGGGCGTAGAATTTTCGTGGGGAAATGATTTGGAGAATTGGGGGGATTTGGGGGTAACTCCTCATATAAATCATCTAGGAACCATGGGGGAGAAGGGAGTGCCTCAGGTTCTAGTGGGAAGATATGAACCATATCAATTGATGGG
>ML780580.1:877720-897837 GCA_009831015.1 Picea engelmannii
ATATCAATTGATGGGGTAAGGGTATTTATCGGGTCTGTTGGAGGAGGGGGGGTATGATTTTGAATAGGGGCCAGTTGACGATGCCTGTATTCAATGATCATAGGACATTGATATGTGAAATGATCAAGTGATTCACATAGAGATAAATGACATCTCATGAGTTCATTTACTGAGGTTGTGACATAATGGATGTCGGTAACAGAAGTTGGGGTGGGTGTTTGCTGAAATCTCTAGCGTACAGTTGTTAGTGTATGTCGGAATTGAGGTAACGTTGGATAGTGGCGTGTGTAATGGCTATATTCTGAATAGATGGCACATGTGAATTTGGTTCACAGTCCTTTGTTACTTGTGTTCTATGAGATAGCATAAATACTAGAGGAAGCAACAAGAAGTGGTGGTGCTCGAGGTATTTGGATGAGATTACGTAACTCAGGGAGAGATGGGAATTTGTTGGTGGGGTGTTCGTCTTTCTCGCATAGCACGCAAGGAGGTTGGATGCATGGGGGAAGTGGATTTGTCATCTCCTTCTTATTTTGCGTGCCCCCATCTGTAGAAGGGGGGTTAGTGAGTGGGGGCGTAGGGGGTATGGTGGGAGTGATTATAGGAATCTGTATCGGGATTCCTTCTGTTTGGGGAGGGAGGGATGGTTGAAGAACCATCTCAGGTGGATGTAAATACCAAACTGGGATTGCTAGCACCATATTAGGAAGGATAAGCGTCACAGTGACCTGGAAAGATTGTACACCTGGTGGGGGGTAAAAGAAATGGATTTGGGTAATGACTTGGGGGACTGTTTCCTAAACTAGGATCTGGCCCTAGAGAAGATCATGAATGGGTTGAGTTGAATTAGTTCCAAGGGATTCCTGAGGGAGAAGTTCTATGACTAGTGGGACATCAGGGATGAAACAAGCCTCAGTGGGAGGGAGGTTAGTTTGAATTGTCATTCCGTTGGAGGATACGACACATACTTGTGATGAAGGATGGAGGAGTGGTGGTGCTCCATGGTATGTCCCTAGAAAGGATGGGTCTTTGAATATTCTGGGGCCCATCTCAATGAGTGGATAAACATCGGGATTAGTGTGGATAAAAGGGAGGATGTTATCGATGTTGGATGAAGGGTTAGGATCATAATGTTATACTTGATCAATGGTAATGATCTTTCCATTATGGGGAAACATCATGGTTCGGAACACAGAAGAGGCGAAAGCCTTCATAGCATACATGTAGCTACGACCAAACAAGATATTGTAGTCAAGCGGGGCATCGATAACCTCAATGTCAATCAGAACGGTTTTTCCCCAGAGCTCGACGGGGACATTTTGGAAGAGTCCTTCAGGGGATGAGGGTCTTCCATTGTAGGCTCTTAAGGTAATGGAAGATGGTATGAGTTCGAGGGATCCAAGTTTCTGCCATACAGATTTGGACATGATACAAGTGGATGTGCCTTCATCAATGATGCATTGGTGAACTGTAATGCTCCGAATGTTTACAGGGATTTGAAAAGTGATAAGAGTGGGGAGGCGAGGTTCTCCACTATCGAGGTCAAATGTGATGAGTTGGGTATCGGTAGGGTCGACTTCTCCTAGGGTGGAAAGTAAGTACTTCTGCTAGGTGGGACAAGTTTGAAGGACTTCTAAGACTGACATGGCAGCTAGAGATTGTGCCAAGTCATTGACCAAACTGTAATTATGAGCTGCCCTAGTTTAAGGATTGTGGACATTCCTGCACAATGGGATGCAAGGAATACAAAGGGGGATTTCAGTATTAGGGTGAGGAATTATGAGAGGGGGTCTGGTTGTGATTGGAATTACTTCTGAGGTGGTGGGAAAAGATTCAGGGGGTGTGCTATACTGACGACTTCACATTTGCAGAAGGACTTCTTCCTCACTGGTAAGGAGGATAGTGCGATCAGCAGAGGTGCCCGTATTGGGATACTTTCCAATCTGTGGTGGGGTAGGCTTCATGTCTGGTTGGGTATTTATCACCCCTTGGTGTGGGATGGGGTTTTGTAATACAACTAGAGGGGGTCGCTGCACATATGGTTATGGGGCCTGCTGAGGTGCAAGCAGTGGTGAGGGATGTGGTACATTCAAAAAATCTTTCATCCACTTAAAGTCAATGATTTGGGCGAAATGGTGAGTATAGTGACCAAAATCACCGCAAAGGGAACAAGGGAAGGTGGTCCTAACATTATTATTGTTCCTTCCTTGAAATTTTTTGTTCTTTCCCCCTTGGGGGTTTTGATTCCCCTCATTTTGGTTTCCCCCAATAGACTGGTTCTACTAGGGTTGGTTTTGGTTTCCTCCTAGTCCCGGATTATTATTGTTCTGATTTTTTCCTTTCTTTCTGGTATTGTTCAATTGATGGGGTGGATTTTCTGTGTTCATCGGTTTAAAATTTTGATATTGTTGAATGGAAGAGGGTTGAACAAAATTAAACCCAGCATGTGGTGGTCCTTGTGGTGGAGCCATAGGCTGTGGGGAGCCAGCAAATGGAAAGTACATATTATGTTGAGGCAATGCTCCATAAGGTACATAGGAGGGTGTGGTGCTTTCACTAGTGCTTAGGTTATAGACCAAGGTAGAGGGAGTACCAACACTTGGTTAGATAGGTGGGTGGTTTAGGGGTGCCGGTGGGGGTCCACTTGTTACACATTATTTTCGTCATGCCTATGACTGTTAATGATGTAAACCTATTTGTTTCCTTCAGAGGGGTCAGTGGCCTAAGTTCATGAAGAGAGAAGGGAGAAGAAATTTTCATGAGAAAAGAAGTTGCATTTTCTTTTGTAAAAACCATGTAAAAAAGGAAGTTCGCAGGTTGCTATATAGGCAAGGTGCGAGAATGCCTGATTCTCGCAGGTTGCACCATATCTAGGGTGTGATATGTTCGTAGGTTTCTCTATAGGCAGGGTGCGAGAATGCCTACACATGGGAAAAACAAGCGTTTTCTTGAATCTTCTAGAAGGATAAACTTCTATGGTGAGGTGGCATCCGAATGGTTTGGATCTTACTCGCTTTCATGATTTAGTGGGATCATCCTAACATCCTCACCTTATCCTCTTCAACTTATAAAAGGAGAGGAGTTCTCATGGATAAAGTTAGCTTTTGTTGGCTTGGAATTATCAGCTTGGTTGGAGTGGCTTTGAGATTTTCTTTGCCAAGATAGATTGTGAGTAGCTATCAGATCCATAGTCTCAGAGTTCTTGGAGTGAAAGTGTGTGGGGAATGAAGGAAAGTTGGAAGGGACCTTATGACATCAAGGCCATGGTTGTAATCTCTCTTTCACATTTAATATGATATATTAATATTATTCTTTCCTATAAAGCTTGTTGTGTTTTATTGTATGATTCCTTGATCACATACATAGGTTTATATTGAGTTTATGCTATTTCTATCACTTTGGATGGTTGCGTTCTTTTGCAGGATCATCATTGTATGAGTGTTGGAACGGAGATAGGATGGCGATGGAGAGAGGAAGCGACATTTAAACGGTATGTCACCTATCCCTCTTTAGTTAGTAAATTCAATATTTAAACTTAAGGAAAGCATCATGTTCTGGTGTGTTTTGTTCTAGATCTAGGTGGATCTAGGGAGATCAGTTAGTGTCTGCACCTACCGATTTGTCCAATAAAACCACTTATGGGTGGAGGAAGGGCAACAAGGTATGGTTTTTGATAAGGGGGAGGAGGATAATAAGGGATTCCTCCATATGACGACAGATATTGAGGTGTGCCATACATGGGTGGTTGTTGAGGCAGTGGGTTGTGGTGTGTAGTGTTACCAATCAATCCGTCTGCTGAGTGAGACATCCCAGGTTTGTCTGGGCCAAATGGCATGGGTCTTGGGGCATCTAGGAGTAGTGTGAATAGGTATCTAGACTAGGCATAGATGAGTTCAAACTGTTGGGTCTTGCTAATGGAGTCTTCTTTAGTCTGGGGGAAGGTGGCGGCCACATATTTGGCAAGGAGGGAAACAAGTGATTTGACGAACCAATTGAGACATTGTTGGGGGTTAGCATCATCTTTGCAAAGGCTATGTCACCGACGCCATTCATGGCTATGGTCGGAAATATGTGTAGAGGTGGTTTGTTTGAAATCTGAGAGAAGTTCAAGGCCATTGTCATGACGAACGGGCAATTGAAAGAAGGTCAAAAATTCTTTGGCCAAGGATTCAAAAGTCGTGTGGGACCCGGATTTTTCTTCGACATACCATTTGGTGGATGGGTTAGTGAGTGTACATTGAAATAACCTCAATCAGATGGAATCGTCCATGATGTTGTTCGAAGAACACCATAGGTGAAATGTCATGATATGGTTGGCATGATTATCTCCTGATTTTTCTTCAAACTTGGGGGTGTCTGAAGGGAGTTTGGTAGGCAATGCAGACCATGTGGGGTTGTGCAATATGGGATCATTGGTGAGTTTAGTTAGATCTAGTATGTTGAGGGAAGATAAATATGGCATATGGGGTGGCGGCATAGGATTAGTTCTGGCCATAGTGTGAGTGTTTTGAGTACCTGACCCTTGGAGGGGACTAGGTGGGTTTGTACTTCCCCCTTGAGAGGAAGTTGACCCCCTGCTTCCATGTAAAGGAGAAAAAGTGGAAGGTGGACCTTGGGAATTAGACCCAAGTAAGTTGGAACCAAGAAAATATTATCCCAAGATAGTGGCACTCACAGGAGTGTGAGAAGGTGGAGCCGATGAGTTGGCAAGACTAGGAACTCCCCCTAGAATAGGAGGGAGAATTAGCAAGCATCTGGAACGACAAGGGTTCTGTGGGTCCCCTATGATGTCTGACTATTTGAGTGAATGTGTGCGAATGGTGGTGAGAGTAATAAATAAACAAGAGCCTTTGCTACAATTTTTTGAACTTTACACGATATATATCCAAATCAAATGTAATCAGAAGGGCATCATACATAAAGTGTTTTGATAAAGAAGCATATATGTGGATAGGTGGATTTTGTCCACGTGGGGGAACAAAGAAAACAAATGCTCGTTTCCTAAAATACGTAACGTCATTCCTCTCAAAATAGCACTCAACCTTCCAATAGCACTCAACAGTGGGGTCTGAAGACACCGGAAGAGAAACTAGTGAAGGATGAAGCAATCAGTTATAATGAGGGGTAGAGGGGGCATATCCTAAAATAACTGGCGATATTTCCCAATAGCCACACAAAATCCGATCAAGGTGCAATTGCAGCCTACAATTTCCACCTAGGTAGATGTCCTAAAATTTGGTCACTAGGTACCTCAGTCAAAGTGCGACATTTAGATTTTTGGCCTAAGAAATGGGTCAAGAGATGGATCTCATCCAAGAGGTGGGTGCCTCAAGGGGGGATGCACATAACAACCACACCTTGGCCTTCAACCCTTCATGGGTATCTCCCTGCATTATGGTGTCAGGAACACTTGACATGGAGGATTTAAAGTTCCCTATTTGACAACTTCTATTGTTTTGAAAATGTGAGAAGAAGATAACGGGGAGTTATTTGGATGCCTATCCCTGAAATCCTACCTAGACTAAAATATTTCTTTTGGCACCTCTTGTGGAGGAAAATTTAGTGAGTTTTTAGAAAAAATTTAGATGTGGTTGTTTGAGAGATTAGGGGTATGAGCCAATCTTGTTGAAATTAAGTGGGAGTGGATAGTTTCGTAAAGAAAAGGGTGGGGTGTTTCAGAATCCATTTGGAGGAAACTTAATTCAAACTCCATGTTTCGAGATGAAAACTATGTGAGTGAGAAGTGACTTTTATGTGTGAATGAGTGAAAGTGTGCCAATTTTTTAATGAATTAGGTGTCACCTTGCTGCATGTGGACTTCACTTGGTCCTTACAAGCCTTTGATTACCTATTTAATTAAATTTCATTGGTACAACGTTGCAGAATTGAAAAATCCTTAGGAAGCTAGCATGTGGACATGTGGGTCCTTTACTATTCCTTTAACTCCCTAATGTGATTTAATCTAAGAAAGTAAATTTCAACACTATCCTATCTTTGTAGCATGTGGGCATGTATGGGCCCGTTACAATATTGAGATGTGTTTGAAAAATAAACTAAGAGGAGTCCTAAGGGGGCTATTGTCCTCTCCTAAAGATTTTATTGTTTCAAGGGAGATGAAATTGTCTTTCAACCTCTTTTTGATTCTCAAGATCGCTTTGGAGCGCGAGAGAAGAGAATAATCAATGTTTGATATCCAATTTCTAGTCCCAATGCAAGTTTTATATGTGATGTAGAATGATTCCAACTTTTAGTCAAAGCAAGCCATCCATGTGGCGAAATAAAAAGAAAAAAGAGGAAAAATAATGATTTTTAACCCCTAAGTGCCTATGTGTTTTGACTAATCCCTTTATATGAGAGGGAATGTAAGTGTGGTGCAGATTAAAACATGCATGGAATCATCTTTAAGAAGGCTATGGACCTTCAACAAATCATAAAAAATCTTACAATGTGTACGTTTTTGCACAGGTGCGCTAGTTTGAGACTAGACAGAGGCGCTCTGAGCGCCAATGCACTAACTAAAAAAGAATTTTGACCGCAGGTGCGTAGAAGGTGTTGAGTAATGCAGTGATTTTGGCGCACGTGCGCACGATGCACGACTATGGGCCAATAAATGTGTGCACAATTGTCACACAACCATGAAGAAAATTCTGGATGGAATTCTCTCAAATCAACTTTGAATTTGATGTTTTGTAGGTCGGCTTGGGCCGGTTATGGTACTTGCAGGTTAAATAAGTAAAAGGAAGATATAAGATAACCCAAATGGGGTAGGAAATTTATACCTTTCCCCAATGGAGTTGCCAATCTATTGCGCCTCTTTTGTCACCTAAATGAGAAAAACAGAGGTGCTTACAAGCTTAGTTGGGTTAGCTAAGAAAGACAACTGTAAAGGAAAGGGTTAGAAGAAAAAACATAAAAGACTAAGCTAAGAATTAAAATAGGAAGGGAAAAAACAATTAAACTATTGTGCATAAGGACATAAGAACAAGAAACAAACAAGAATCATGTCACCAATGGAAAGGATTGTATTAGAGAAAAGAAAACACCAAAGAGAAAGGGGACTTTGGGTCCCTTCTTCCTCCAAGGGATGGCTCTTGGACCCCCAAGATTGAGATCTTCTTACAACTTGAAAACTTGAAAGAAATGGTGAAAGAATCCCAAGCTAACCCACTCAAAAGGTGATATGGGTTGCCCAAATGGAATGGTGCTAGTATGCTCTTGACGAGAAAAGAATTTTCCCCAAGAGAATAGCAGTAGCATAACCTTGCAAATGAATTCCTTTAATATGTAGTGCACCCATGGCCTTGTTTTATAGCACCACTTTGAGGTATTGTACAACCAATGTTTAGTGTGAAAATGGGTTGTTTAGGGCACCTTTAGGTCTTTGACCAGCCACCCAACCGGATCCAGCCAAGATTTGGATGTCAAATCGACTTGGAAGCTGAACTAGAAGTGGGTGGGAGACCGACCAACATCATAAATGCGTCATTCTTAGGTGTGCGTAGATTTTAGCATCCAAAGTCATGCATCGTGTGCATGTGCAATTTTCCTACATTTCTTGATGGTGCATGTGCATGCGTGCCCTATATAGTCATAGCGCATTCTGATTTTATAACTGGTTGGATAGTTTTGGACCTTCTGGAAATGACTTTTTGGTAATTTTGGTCCATGGGTGAACTAATAGTTGTTTGAAGATGTTGGATTCCTGTAACCATTTGTGGACAAAATTTTAGTGATAATAGTCTTGTTTTCTGTTGTTACAGTCCGTAGCCTAGGTATAACCTCAGATTAGCTTTGTTTTCTCAGATTTATTTGCATCTTTTTCTGTTAGAGTGAGTTTATGTACCTTTAAGGGGTTCTGGTCTTCAATACCAGTACTCCCTGTCAGAGCTTAGCTTCTTGTCTTTCTTCTTTTGAGGAGAAACAGGGGCACACACGTCCTGTAGTATTCTTACACACATGCATACACGTCCTGTCTTTGGGCATCCCACGTGCATATGTTGGTTGTTGAAGTGACAGTTGAGTCTCAGTTTGGAAAATTTTGAGGAGGCATTCATCCTCTTCCCTGTCAAGTTTTTTCTTCACGGGTTTTTCTTGTGTCTTTTTGGTCACTGTCATAGTAGTTTTCAGTCTAGGTTGTGTGCCAGTATAGCTTCCTTCTGCATTTGAAATATTTCTTCCTTTTCTAGGTTTTTTAATGATGTAGTGAGTCAGTTTGATCTGCCTTTTTGGTTGTCAGTAACTCCCCATGGTCTGTGGTTGGCCAGAAGACCCTTTTGGCCTTGTCTTATTTTTTTTTTCACCTTTTTCCTTTAGAAAATAAGATGACATACAGTTTTAAATTTTCTTGTTTTTGAAGCATAATAAATAAAAACACAATTATTTTTTTACTTCTTGGTTTGGTTAAAGAGTTGGTTGTTTGCATTAATCAATAGGAAAAATATTGTTTTCATAAGTTCTTGGATGATTGAATTAGGAAAATAAGTAGCTCGTATTCCAGTGAAATCTTGTTTTGATTTTTTCAGTTAAAAGATCTTAGAAAGAAAAAAGTTTGAAAAGTTGGTTTAAAAAAAAAAAAAAAAGTAAATTTGTCAAGAAGAAGTTATTTTGTTTCCAGTTTGTTGTTTATCTTCTCTTTCATCTCTCAAAACATCACTAGTTTCAATTTCATAACCTTTGACTTAAGACAAGACCAAAAAATTAACGATTAATTAAAATCAACTAGACTTTATGTTTTGTAGGGTACATCAACTAGTCTAGGCTAGAGCCTTGATTTAGGATTAGAGAGGAAACTCTTCAATGCCGTTAAATCAAACATATGAGTTTGAGTTAGGGAGTGTAGAATTCCAGTAATGTAGAAGTTATCCGGGACCCCCCTCTAATGTAGGGGATTAACATGAGGTTGTGTGTGGAAAGGTAGTGGAGATAACCCCTCCAAAGCTGGACCAAGCATAGTGGAGAACATATATAGAGGGCTTATCTTGGGATTTCATTGATCGCATTTGCCATGGAGCTTCGTGGGTATCGAATCAGTTCAAGGTCCTCAGTCATCTTCTGGAACACTTTCTTTTGATACCCTTGATAGGTTTCGGGCTTGATACCCTACTCATTGCGATCTACTCGTCTGTTGACTGTACCCACCTGGTGACTGTTCGTGCACTGGCAACCTAGTTTCCTTTATTATAGGGACTTACACAAGTGACTACGGGGGTATAGCGTGGTACCTAGGGTAGACATTGGGCCATGATTTCCAAAGTATACCCAGAGGGTGATTCCGCATTCGAGTTGCACTTGCACCGGTAAGTTTCTCTAGTGTTGGTTGGTGTAACTGTTCCTCTAACTAGTTAGTCATTTGCGTGATTTTCCTTTAGGAACTTTTAGTGTGTGCTCTGTGCTCCCTAGTTTTCCATAGTGAGTTAGCCAGCCATTTCTTTGGGTCTATGACCTAGGGTGGTAGAACACCCACTCCAATGGTCATGAGGACTTTTCAGTCTTCCGCTTAGAAACGTGGAGCCGCCTCTTTATAGGCATTGTTTTGATAACACTGGTTCACCAGAGTCAGTGTGTGAGACTTTTATGGACTTGAATGATCCTTCAAGGGGAGAACTTGTGCATAAGATATTCATGGCTAAATTTTCCAGTAATAAAAACCAAGGAGCCCCTTCACAAGGAGATTCTTGTGCTTTTCCCTTCTTCAGAAACGTTGGTGTCCCTTTGATGGTCACTTTGTACATTCCTGGGTTGAATGTGGGATTACCAATTTTGTTGGGTACCATTCCAAATGTCCCAAATGCTCTTGACGCTTCCCAAGTAATCTCTTTATTTCATGGGAATAATGTTGATGTTCCTTTGTCAACAAATTCTTCTCCTCCTCCTCCTGCATCTAGTGAAAGTATAGTTACTAATAACCAAAAGTCTAAATGAAGTAGAAAGAGGAATAATAGGAAGAAGAAATCACCAACCTATGCAAGTCATGTTGGATATAGGTCCTCAACCTCTACAAGTCATGTTGAAGACTAACACCCCAGCCTCTGCAAGTCATTCTAGGGGCAAGCACCCAACCCTTGCGAGTCATGTTGGGGAGAGAAGTCCATTCCCTTCTAGTCATACTACCAATAGGTCTGTAGCCTCTGCAATTCATGTTATCTACCCATCACCAACCTCTACAAGTCATGTTGGAAATGTGAAACGATCCATTGCTAGTCATGTTGGGGGCACTGATTATGTTGAGAAACCTAGATGGATAGGATGTCATCCTAAGTTCCCTTGTAATATTTTCAAGGGAGATCACCTTACTCATTTGTGCCCTAGAATTCCATAGGTACAAAGATTGTGGTCCTTGTCTACAAGCTCTTCTGATTCTGAGTCTTCCGAGGTTTCCTCATAATCTATTCAGCCATCGGTTGTGAAAGTGGTCATGCCAATGCGGTCATCAGCTGATCCCACTCCTCTTCAGGGAGGCGAGATGCCTTTAGACCATGTAGTCCCACAACCTATCCAACCATCAGTTGTGAAAGTGTTCATTCTGATGCAGTCATCAACTGATCCCACTCCTCTTCTGGGGGGTGGGGCGCCTTTAGACCATGTAGTCCTATAGCCTATTAAGTCATTGGTTGCGAAAGTGGTCATGCCGATACAGTCATCATATGATCCCACTCCTCTTCTGGGGGGTGAGGTCCCTTTAGACCATGTAGTCTCTCAGCCTATGCAGCCATTGGTTGTGAAAGTGGTCATGCCGATGCAGTCATCAGATGATCCCACTCTTCTTTTGGGGAGTGACATGTCTACCGACTATTTTTTTAACATTTCGGGTTCAATATTTTCAGAACAAGGGGGAATTTCTTTCATTCCTAGAACACCCCCTCCAAGCCCTAGGATAGTTTCCTTTGATTGGAATGATCTTGTTGAGCCTTGTCTTCCTTCTTCTGCATCTTTTCAAATAAGGGTTGAATTTAATTCGACAAACATTTATCATTGTATTGTGGATGAAGGAGCCTCTGCAAGTATTTTATCCTCCTCGGTTTGGAATGTCTTGGGATCTCCCGAGCTTGTGTCTACCTCACATGAGCTGTTGGATTTTTACAGACATCCTAATTAATATTTGGGAGTTCTTCCTCAGTTACCTATCTCGTTAGGTGGGAAGACTGTCCTTGTTGATATTATAGTGGTGCAAGGCCCATTAGATTTCAATATCCTTCTCGGGCGTGATTATGTATATGCTATGAACGTTGTGGTGTCTATGCTCTTTCGAGTGATGCATTTCCCTCATAATGGAAGCGTTGTCACTATCGACCAGCTGGCATCTGATAATCACCATCCTAATTTGGTGTTATTTCAAGATGCCCCTTTATATGTTCCTAGTGTTCGTGTAGAATCTACCTCACCACAGGTTAATTATGTGGCATCTTATCCTCGATGTTCAATTTCTTCTGAGCAGGAACCTGTGCAATCATTTTTAAATTCTCGAGACTTGATAGTAGAAATTGATCCATTGGTTTATCTAATGGGGGAATGGGAGCCCTTGCTTCCCCCTCTTGGTCCAAGTAATCTTAAGTCCCCTTCTGAGTCTGATCTCATTGTTTGTAGATCCTCAAGACCTACTGCTTGTGATTCTTCACTACTAGACTCTGCCAGTCTTGGCCAGAGCCTACATCGTCATATGGAAAATGGTTAGTTTACTTCACCCTTTGGGACTGTCAACCCTCGTTTACGTGATTTCTCAGATTTTGAATTTCCTTCAGATGAGGCTATCCTTGAAGCCATGACTACGGTTTATATATCGAGGGAGGATTTACACCATGGGTTGTGTTCTCTTCCCTTTTGGGAGACTTTCCAAGTTGACTGTCGAAGAGACTCTTGGTCTGAGCCTAGTAGTGGGATCTACTTGAACCAGTTTCATACATGAGTCATATACCCCATGGGTCTTCTTTTAAGCCCTTTTCAGACCCTCTAAACATGAAAATATTGTTGAGCGATCTTGTGGCCTTTCACGCTCGCTAAAATGAAATTTGAAGTCACATCTATCTGATGGTAGTTTACCCCTTTTTTGGTCCAGATGATCAACTCTACGAACAAAGGTATAATCTAGGAGCTTTGGTTCCCTAGAAGAGTATTCTCAGGTATGATTTTAACCCTTTTTCAGGCTCGAGGGACTAAATTTACGAAAAAGGAACCCCCACGAAGTCCATAGTTAAGCTCTTCTCAGACTCCCTAAAATTGAAAACATCATTGAGTGACCTTATTCTTTCACACTCATTAAATTGGTCCATAAGAACATTCTTGACGGAGTCCATAGTTAAGCTTTTTTCAGACTCCCTAAAATATGAAAAAATTGCCAAGTGATCTTGTCTTTATCACACTCGTTAAAATGGTTTTGAATAGACATCTGGTTGGTGCTAGTTTACCCCTTTTTTGAGGCAACTAGACTATCATCAAAAAAGGTACCTCATTGGAGTCTCTTTTTACGCTTTTTCAGACTCTCTAAATATGAAAAACCGCTGAGCTTACCTTCTCTGGGCTCATTAAAATTACATCGAAGAACGTTACCATTGTGTGTCTTATTAATCGCATTTTCATACCTACATCTTTGGCATAATGTCAACTCCATGTTGCTCTCAACTGAACCATCTAAAGCATGCCTTATACGCAAGCCCTGTATCATTTTTCCTCTATGTCTTGACACCTTTGGCCCCTGGAGGATTTTTTCTGAGAGTCATTTTCCTACATATGTCCCTTTGCCCTGAGCATCCATGTGTTCCATGCACTTGGAACTAGTATGTCCAGGACACTCGATCCTCCTTTGTAACATAACATTATTTTATTCTTTTTCAAGCTTTCCAAAATTATTGAAAAAGACAAAAAAAATCAAATATACCCCAAAAAGAGGAAGGAAAGACTATTCTCTTTTTATTGGCAGCACAATGAGTCTCCCTTGGACAAAGCACATCCTTTCATTTGTTCCTCAAGCCCTGGGATTTAATATGACCTTATGAAGTTATTCTCGCTACATAGAGATGTGTCCTCCTCCATTTGGTTATTCTTCCAAACATATGGAGAGTTTGTGGTGCCTCCTGCATCGTGAACTTATGTCAAAATATCATGTTTCTTGAGTCTCATCTTTTGTTGTGCTATTGTCCAAGGGAAGTTATTACCAAGCTTGAGTCAGCCCCCTCTACAGATTGTCTCTTACTCTCATCCCCGATCATCCCAAAATCCCAATCAAGTCTTTGTTCAAAATCCATGAAGCCCTCAACCTGATCATCCAATTCCTCTAGTTTGTTCTTGACAAGCCATCAAAGACCTCTGGGTAGTGAATTCGTACACTCATATTACACTCCTACCCAAGTTGTGAAGATTTTGAAGTTGTTTATCGAGCTCTGAAGGCCTCATCTCTAGCCATTAGGCCTTATCCACTTCTTGAATATGGATACTATGCATGTATATCTTTTTTATTTTGAGATGTAGATTCATTGTGTATTTCTCACGGCTACACTTTATATAGTTATATGACATGGATATATAGTGTATTTTATTGGTAGCCATGATTTTATTTCATTCTGAGCATGGGTATACCCACCTCGGTGAGAAAATTGTTATTTTGTAGATGGCACCTCCTGAATTCTGGTCCCTGGGCTCACTTTCTTGGTACGTTGGTGAAGATTGATAATGTATTTCGGCCATCAGATGCTCTTCTGACCTCACACATTAGGGGGCATATGTTATAACCCTAAATTGCACTAGACATGCTTACTTGGCATCAGGCCATCTCATTTGACTTCTTTTTCAAGCCACTACTGAACAACTTCTTAAAAAACACTATTTTTAAGGCATACATGCCCTACTCCACTATTGCACATGTGTGTACACTGGTTGACCCGCTACAACCTGCGTATACCTAAAAAGTATGAAAAAATGGAAAGTTGCAGATGGAACACACAGTTTTGGGTAAGTTAAATAAACAGTTTGACCATTCATAGTCAGTCAATCGACCAAATACCTAGCCCTTTCTAGCCTATAAAAGAAGGGGGGTCCCATTTGGAAGGAGGAAAATCATAGCAAAGAAACTATACCTGATTTAGTATTCCCCTTGCCCCAACCTTTTGCAACTATTGTGTGAAGAGAAGCATATACAAAAGTAGTTGGAGCACAGTTGAAGAGGAGCCTAGGACTAGATTCGAGGAGCAGTGGTCGATCTCACTATTGTAAGGTTACTTTTTGTGAGATTAATAAAAGAAGTACATTTCCCGTCCTGCCATATGAAATTGTCAATATTTAAATTTGATTATATTTTGATAGAATATCTAACCCATTAGTTTATAGGTTATATGCATGTGGAGTTCTTTGTTTGTCTTTTATGAATGCAGGTCAGCATTGGGAGGAGAGTTGCGTTCAAGGAGTGACCAAGCATTAAAGGGATTGAAATCAAACACAGAAACTAAGGTACAGTAGCTAGATCTCTTTAGCCTTGTATTTGCATATGAGTAATGGGATTCATGCTTGGGATGTTGGTAAAAAGTAGGAGACTTTAGGTCATTTATGCATGCATTATAAAACCCTTAATGCTAGTCCGTAGGAGGGATTTCCCACCCACAATAGAAAGACATATGAAAGAGATACACCCTTATGCTGAAAGTTTCCTTATAGCCCTACAAGCCCCTATTTCCCTATATTTCTGAGATTGTCTCCCCCCCACCGAAAACCCTTTTTTCAGGATTTTTGATCCTCTTTGTCTCATTAGGATGAAATCCATTGCTTCCTTGGACCCATAGAGACACAAAAATTTGGAGGTAGTCTTTGACATCTCAGGCCTTGGGTTGAGGAACATGGAGCCTGGTTCTAGGATTGTGTTGTGGTGGTTACAAGATGTAACCAACCTCTTTTGCTATTATAAATAAAATAACTCTCATTCCCGTCCAATTATTTGCATTAATTCATGATTTTAATGATATTATGTGTATATTATATTGAATATAACATAAAATTTAAATTGATTATATTTAGTTTGTTAGAAGATAACTACTTTCTTACAGTTGCATACTTCTTTGGTTGCAATACTTTCATAAGATCATTGTCAAGGATTTTTTAAGCGAAAGACCTCGAGCAGGATCAACTTCAAATGTTGGGTTCCAAGTATGTCCTATTTCCCATGTTCCAAAAGTTAATTATTGCAATTAGTTATTTCTAATTAATTTTCTAATTAGAGGTTGAGAGGAGTCTTTTAAGGTCACTTCTTTAATGTGGCCCAATGTTATATCCTTAATTTCCACCCTATAAGCTAGAGACGAATCCATAAGAGGATAGAAGCTAGAATACATATTTTTCCTAAGGTTTATCCCCTTTTTGGAGATCCTCGCAGGACACCTAGTACACCATAAGTAAGGGCCCTCACTAGATGCTAGCGGCTCAACAAGTGAGGCTATGCAAAGCTTCTAGATTCAAGGAGTTACAAGGTGATAATAAAGGGATGTGTTTTATCTTTTTGGCAAGGGAATAGGAACTCAGATCATTCGATTCTCTAGTGGCCTATAGAAGGTCTAGAATCTCTCCCAAACCTCCTCCAAAGAGTTATCTAACAAAGGCAAGACTTGGGCAAGGAAGAGGAAGAATCCATAGCATTTCTATATTTTCCAATTGTAGAGGTACTTTTTCCATATACAACACCCATAATTCAATGAATCCTATCCTGGCCAAGGAGATAATTGAAGAGAAAGGAGCAAGGAGGTCAAGGGAAAAAGCATCAACAACCAAGGTATGAATTTGATGTATTACTCTTACACTTATTAATACATCATTTGGTTTACCCCCTATAAATGTTTGTAATTGATGAAATTTTTTTTATATCTAATTCATGATATTGTAGATATGATTAGAATCAAATTAGATCTAGGATTATAATCCCAAGTACATATTTAGAGAGGTTTTTATTTTATTTTGTATGCATGAAGAAGTTTGTGAAGCTTGGAGCTAGAGTTTCAAAACTGCAATAGCTAGGAGATACGGAGTACAACGTCAATAAAGGTATGAAAACTTCACCAATATTTAGGATAATCATGAATCCATGTGCTTGAATATAGATCTAGGAAAATCATAAGAAGTCTATCCCTCCTTATGTCGAGGATTAATAGGCTAATCCTAGGGAGATTTTGTTGTGTATTCAGCAAGATTCCTATGTGCATTTTTCCCATAATAGAACTAACGACTATACTAGGGAACAACTCTTCTCTAGTTTGAGTCTCTTGGCCAATCTTTCCCTCTATTTGATTCTGTCTACTTGATATTCTTAGTTTAATTGATCAAGAGCCTAGATCTAGAAGATCTAAGAGATATGATACAGATTTGTAAGATATGTAACAAATCCTTTGTTCTCAAAAAAAAAAAAAATCAAGCCCTCACATGTTGCATCACAGGTGTCGAGCAAGGCCCTTTCCTATGAATAGGCCTTTTTCTCTCAAGGATCTATAAAAAATGTAGATTTGTAGTATAAAACCCAGAACCTTGTTGTCCCTTGACCAAGTTTTGAGGAATACTTGGTCATATTTTACCATTTTTTGAACTTCAACAGCTTGTCGAAGGAGGTGCGTGAAATGAAGCAGAGATCATGGGATCTCGACCCACTTTTGTAATGCATAAATAGATATCTAGGCAATGTAAGTAAGGAGGAGAAGATTAACCAAGGGCTTAGTGCTAGAATTGATCTATGTGATTGACTTGCAGATATGAGTGCAAATGTTGTAAGTGTTGAGTGCAGAGATTGTAAGGAGGCTCTGTGCTAGATATACTCAAAGGAGAATCTGGCGAGGTGCACATAGATATCGTATCCTATGCAGAGTAGGATTTTGATAGCTCTGTGTTGTAACTAGATTGACTGAAGCTAATAAAGAAGAAGAGTTGGTGGACGTAGCCCTAGGGTGGGGGTGAACCACGTAAATCTGTGTGTTTTTCTCTGTGCTTTGACTTGATGTGTTTACCTCTGCTTCGGCTAGGTTCTTTGATATATTTAGATAGATCTACTTATGCTTTGTGCTTCAATAGATATGTATGGATAGTAGATATGATATATATGAAGATGATTAGTGTTGATTTACTGTATCTGATCTATTTTACTGTTGCTAAGTGATAAGTTACCTTAGATCTAAGTGAATGCTACAAAGCTCTGTGTTATTTGTGAAGTATAATAAGGGTTGAATATTGATGAATGATCTATTCTAAGTTCTTTCTAAGTGTTCTAATCATAGACCTGTGTCCCAGCTAAGGTTGCAAACACCTGAGTCTTGCAACCAACCCTGCCTCTACCTCGGGTGATACTTCATCTACTTCGCAGGTGTTGCCAAAAGGGCCGGTAGTTAGGGTTTTGTTGGTGCATTGTTGTAGCATTGAACCCTAGTTATGCCCCTATGCCAAAAAGTGGTTATGTTTCCAGGACTGAAACTGTGATTTCTAGGAACTAAGGGAGAATATTTTTTTTGCAAAGATTCGTCCTGATGTTGTGGAAGCTCTGTGCATGGATATGTGCCCTAGTGCATGGTATTTTACTTAATCTGAAAAGAGAAGGCCAGATCTGAAGAAAAGAAGAGATATATGAACACTTTGTGCTCTAATAAAGATAAAAGTGGAAATTTTTGAATAAAAAAGGTAAGATCTGTAAGCTCAATGCTCTGATAAAGGTAAGAATAGTTAAAAGTTTTTAAATCTGAAATATTTTTGTTTTGTAGAAGTAACATAAGTGAAAATTTTTGTTTCTAGAGCATGGATCTAGTTATGTTTGATAGACTCTTTCCTATCTTGAAAACTAGGGCATTAATAGATGAAAGAAAGTTTGACATGAATAGATCTGATAGATATGTTATACCTATGCATAGAAAGAATGTTTGGACTAACAACTGGATGCCGGATCCTAGAAATATTTTTTTGCAGGATAGCTCCCATGATTCTGGTGCGCAGTACAGAAGAATTTAGGGATCATTTAAGAGAAAGAGAAGATTAACCCTATGTTACAGTTGCATAAGACCAGGACATATTGATAAGGAATTCCTTGGTGGGAGATCTAGCTGTCTCTATTGCAAATCCTTGGACCATGAAGTATTGGATTGCCCTAAAATGATTGCTAAGCTCAAAAGAATGAATATGAATGAAGAAAACAATAAAATAGCAGATCCCCAAAGAGAATCAGAAAAGATATTACTACAAATGAAAGACACCTTGAATGACCACCGATATGTTAGATTATCATAGGTCTTTAATGAAAAAGAATGCATCAAGGTAAGAATAGGAGACTTCGACATTAACTATGTTCTGGATGAGGAAACATAGGTGAATGTTATGCTAGAGAGAACTTGGGAAGCTATAGGAAGGCCTGCTATGATCCCTTCATTAGGAGGAATAAGACTATTCAGAGGAAAACTGGTAAACCTATGTGGAAGGCTCACTCAAATATATATGAATGTTAATGGAACTTCGACAGAGGAAGATTTTGATATTATCAAATTTATTGAAAACAATGCCCCGTTTACTATGTTACTTGGAAAACCTTGGATTGAAAGAGATAAATCCAATAAGAAGGAAGAATAAAAGGTTTTAGAACAACAAAGACAAGAGTTAAAATATTTCATGACCAGAAGGATCACGCAGTTGATTAAGGAACAAGAGAACAAATCAAAGTTATTTGACACTAGAAGCCCGGATGCCAAATTTGCAAAAGCATTAGGGGACTCACAGAATATTGGAGTATCTATATCAGATATAGATGAAGTAGTACCCCTGAGTCTTGGGAGAGAACCTCAGCAGCACGAAGTGACTATGCCCAAGGAAAATAAGAATCAGAATGGGAAAACAACTATCGAGATGAAGCTCACGGGGAAGAAGGCTAGGAAGCTAAGTAAAAAGAGAGCTAAGATTAATAAGATATAGAGGGTTCCAGAGGCAACCTCTCAGAAAGAAACTTTGCAAAATTGGAGCATCATCAGGATATCAGAACAACGACATGGGTCACTTCGTCATGGCGAAGAAATATATACGTTGGAGGCCAATATATCCATTCGACTTCCATTCTGAATGGATCGAAAAGAATTGATGGCTCACCACTAGACCGTTAGACCATGCCATAATAGACAGAACAAGATTTAATGAATCCCCATATCCATTGCAAACGATCCATTATAGAGTTACTTACTTATTCCATCACGACATGCATGGAAGACACTTTTTCTAATTGTGAATTTGAGTCCACAAACTACATGAATTGTGAACACTGATTACTCCACTCTTACTCGCTACCCTATTATAGTACCTATGTTATTTTGAGAACCTAAGATATTGATCTTGAGCGTATATTTCCGATGAATTTAGCGTAGCTGAAGAATCTGTAAGAGAGGTACTCGCTAGCCTCAAAGACGAAAGAGTCATGTCAGAGAGAGGATTGTCTACAGTTTTACAGGCATCATCGATGAGAGGAGTGCAAGCCTCCCCATCGACTGCTCGAGTAGGAACATCCTAAGCTGGCCCAGAAAGAAAAACCAAACATAAAGATGATATGGCCAATGTGAAGTTGGTTCCATCCATTCTACCTACTTACATATGACCTCTAAGCGGTGCGATCAACAAAGACAGTGTGCCTAGAGACTTTGAGTACACTCTAGTCACTACGTACCTGTCGAAAGGGGTACGCGTAGTCTGCATAGATCATGAAAAGATCACAGCATTGAATTTTAGTGACTTCAACCTGGGGGATCGTAAATATTACAACATGTTTTACCCATACAAGTACCTAACCATAACCAAGGGAAAGAATTCGAAGATTGTCCCTTAGCCATGGGTGATGAACCTCGCATAGTCCACTCTGCTCAACATTAATAAGATACCGCACTTCGGCATACACCAGGAGGTGAATGCTTATGTGAAGTTGTTGCTGGTGAGTTACCATGGAATATACTTATGGTTAAATCATCGCATAATAGTTGATCCAGCACTGATCAATTGGATCATCGAGCTTACCATGCAGGGCCATGATCCCCATAATTATTATCCTGGAAAGACCGCGTATCGTGTTGGAAGATTGGTTGTTGTCATTGATGTCAACCCTAGTCATGGGTTTTGGACCACAAGATTGATGAAGTTATTTGGAC
>ML780580.1:902036-919567 GCA_009831015.1 Picea engelmannii
GCGAATCTTACTAATCCTTCATATGCCAACTATAAATGTTTGGCGATATTTTTGTAAAAATATTCAAATTTATAAGGATTTTATATAGTTTTTATAAAATTTTGGCGATTTTTAAGGTAAAATAATTTTATCCTATAGATTTTGGGCGAATCATTTTTAAAATAGCGAATATGGTTTTTGGAAAAACCATGGAAAATTAGCCCATGAGTGAAATTTAGCCCCTAAAATCATCCATGGAGCGAGATGAACCAGTTCAACTATGCAAGATTGCTGACATAGTCGAAGTATGCCTTCGAAAAGCATAGGTAGAAACAACGTAGGCCACCTAGGCCTTAAAGAAAGAACATGAGGAAA
Organism: Picea engelmannii; assembly: GCA_009831015.1. Lineage (NCBI taxonomy): Eukaryota > Viridiplantae > Streptophyta > Pinopsida > Pinales > Pinaceae > Picea > Picea engelmannii. Next base: position 902,391 of record ML780580.1, read on the forward strand.
TCATCGAACAACACTAAGCTAGGAACCAAGAGAAGGACACTCTCCAAGCAAAATTTGAAGAAGACAGAGCGAAGATCCAAAAAGAGAAAGAGCAGTTGTTCACGAAGCAGATCAGGATTAAAAAAGTAGTCAATAAAGCATTTCTCTTTGTGACCAGATTAGATCAGAAGGTAGAAGAACCCATAGAATGCCAAGTGATGAAGCTTGTTGAAGTTATTTAGCAACTTCAACAAAGAGTCATGGAATTAGAGATTTAGACCATACCAAGTACCCCACAAGAAGTGCACAACCAGTGAGAAATGATTTCCCAAAGCACAGTAGAAAGGATTAAAGAAATCACTAAGGAATTCAAATAGTTAAGTAGAAGAAGTGCGCAGATATATGAGAACCTAACCAAGAATCAAAATTTTCTTAAACTGGAGTCGCAGCTCCAGGAGGTGAAGAATGAATCTGAAAAGCTACAGGTGCAGTTGAAGGCCCTATCACCTGTAGAGAGAATGAATCAGTCTCATGAGTAGTGCACCGCACAACAATAGATCCATACGATCTAGAGCAAGATAATGGAAGTAACTCAATAACTTCAACATGTGCAGGATAAGGCATGTCAGCTATTTACAGATATTGAGAGCCGAGGAATAGAGCTAGAGAAGGTCATCATCTCAGCATAGAAATGCCTAGAAGACTCAGTGAATGATGCACTCATCCAGGAGTTTGTCGAGCAAGAGGTTGTGGCATAGCAGCAGGTCGAAGCAGCTCGAGGCATTTGAGGTGGAATTGCTTAGACCAGAGTGACTCGGAACAAGTCATAGGTGAGTGTTGGGGGCCTGTTGGCCCTTAACCAAGTTTTGAGGAATACTTGGTCATATTTGACCATTTTTGGGACTTCGAAAACTTGTCAAAGGAGGTGCATGAGATGAAGCAGATATCACGGGATCTTCACCCACTTTGGGTCCTTTTTGGGTTTTTTGGAATATCTAATGGGAAAGGGATGTTGGCCCGTGGGTTTACCCACTCTTAGGCCCACTTTTGTAATGTATAAATAGATATCTAGGCGATGTAAGTAAGGAGGAGAAGATTGGCCAAGGGCTTAGTGATATAATTGAGCTATGTGATTGACTTGAAAATCTGAGTGCAAGTGTTGTAAGTGTTGAGTGCATTGATTGTAAGGAGGCTCTGTGCTAGATCTACTCGAGGAAGGAGTATTTGGCAAGGTGCGCGCAGATCTCATGTCCTATGCGGAGTAGGATTTTGATAGCTTTGTGATGTAACCAGATTGACTGAAGCTAATAAAGAAGAAGAGTTGGTGGACATAGCCCCAGGGTGGGGGTGAACAATGTAAATCTGTGTGTTATGCTCTGTGCTTTGACTTGATGTGTTTACCTCTGCTTTGGCTAAGTTATTTGATATATTTAGACAGATCTAGTTATTCTTTGTGCTTCATTAGATGTGTATGGATAGTATATCTGATACATATGAAGATGCTTAGTGTTGATTTACTGTATCTGATATATTTTACTATTGCTAAGTGCTAAATTACCTTAGATCTAAGTGAATGCTATGAAGCTCTGTGCTATCTGTGAAGTATAATAAGGGTTGAATATTGATGAATGATCTATGCTAAGTGCTTGCTAAGTGTTGTAACCACAAACCTGTGTCCCAGCTAAGGTTGCAGACACCTTATTCTTGCAACCACCCCTGCCTCTACCTCAGGTGAGACTTCATCTACTTCACAAGTGTTGCCGAAACGGTCGGTAGTTAGGGTTTTATTGGTGTGTTGTTGTAGCATTGAACCCTGGGTCTGCCCTTGTGACAACAAACCTTGAAGGTAGATCTATCCTATGATCAATAGGGTTCTACTGTGATCTATTCTTATCTGGTTTGGTCTCTATTTGAATCTGTGCTTGTCACATAGGTTACTTACAAAGTTTGTTTGAGTGCATTTGAGTGGATTGATTTTCTTTTCTTGGATAGGGTATTTTTTTGTCTAATAATTTAATTAAGCCTGGGAAGATAACCCAACAGATATGAGAAGATCTAGTAGTGTTTTTCCTTGGTTATTTTACTTTTCCTTGTATAACCATTGTTCATCACTAGATCTACCCTCCTAGGTGAGTGTTGGGTGAGATATTGCTAGTCACATTGGAGTGGGTTGATCCGGCCTCACTTCCAATTTCCTACAACCCATATTATTGTAGTGTCTTGTTGGTTTCCATTTTCATTGTCTACTCTTGCATAGATGAGTAATTATTTCCATTTCAATTGGAAAAATCACAAAAAGACAAAAAAAAAAGTGTTGCATGCTAGATTTGCTTTTGAAGAACTAGTAAAGTGAATGCATTCCAAGCATTGTTTGGTTTTATATATGAAGTGATTGTTGGTTTCTTGGTGCATGTCAGGTTGTACTTTTATAATTTTGCAAAGAAAAAAGGAAAAATTCTCTCTTCCTCCCATAGCTAGAGTTCATCAAAGTGAATGATTTGCATTGTCATATTTGCATTGCTTGGTTTGGTCAAGAGTCAAACAATCACTAAAGTTTCATCTTCTACCCATGGACTTAAGAAAAAACCATAAAAATAAAGTGTAATGTAAAATCAACGAGACATTTTTATTTTTATAGTGAACAAACAATAGCTAGGCTTAGGGCCTTGGAATATGATTGGAGAGTAAACTTTCCAAGGCCACAAAACTCAACGTAGGAGTCATTAAAGAGAGTTAAAATTCATTCTTGCAAACAATGCATTAGGAGCCTCCTCTAACACAGGAGTTAAGTATGAGTTTGCATTGGGGAAAGTAGGGATATTACCCATCTATGCTTGTTTTTGTGTATGTGATACTACTTCAATCGTTACATATACGAGGGTTCTATTGGTTACCAATTTCAGAGCTTCAAGCCTAATTACCCAGCCCTTATGTGCGATTGGACTTACAGCTATTCATTCGACCATTTATTGTTAGGTGGTAGCCTTAGTTACCTTTCTTAGGGAGTCACATAGGTGATTGCAGGTGGGACGTGCCTGCAGTACCTAGGGAAGACATTTGTTCACGGTCTCAATTCCCTTGAAGGATGCCCACATTAATAAAGTGTACTTGCACGATTCAAGGTTTTTTTTGTGTAAGTCATCATAACTACTTAGGTCATCATAACTACTCCTCACACCTTTGCCAACCAATCTTGTGGGAACTTCATCTACCCCATAGGGTTGGTTTCTGAAAGACCCACTAAGCCCATTGGTTTTATTGTTGTTAGCCTAGTTTTCATTAGGGGTGTGATCTTTGATTCCAAGTCTAGGTCAACCTTAGGTTGAAATGTGTTTGGATTTTAACATAGTATATTCATCGTGGTTGAACTACTGTGTCAGTCCCATTGGCTACGAGGACTTGATCCTATCATGGAGGTGCAACCGCCTATAAAGTAGTGCAACATAAGTGAAAAATAATTTGAAGGGTCTTATATTTATTTTGATGAGACCAGTTTGGTTGAAATGGAGGTGGTAGACAAATGTCCTCCACCAAATTTTAATCCACCTTTGATTGAACCCGACACCCCTATACTTGTTCAAGTAAGAGATAATTTTAGTGATCCCTTCTCTTTGTTTAGTGATCCTCCCACCATGTATGGATGAAGTGTTTCATCCAATGTGGTTCGTACTATAAGCCAATACTCAAGTGGGTTTGGGGGAAATCCCCCCCAGGGCATCCCCATGATGTCCACATTACCACCCCTTAGCTCCATTGGACCTACACAATCCATACCATTTTCTATTGGTCCCTCAATCTGTGGAACATTGGATATGTCATCCTTTCCATTTGTCAATATACCTAGCATACCTATGCCCATCCCTTCTACATCAATAACCACTTATGGATTATTTTCTAGTGGGGGGGAAAGCTTTGGTTTTAGCATGGGAAGTGGATATCCTTCCACATCCTCCAATCCTATGAGTGGCTCAACATCATCAAGTGTGGGTGTACCTTTTGGATGGAATATGTCTAGTGTTTATGGGGTTGTCCCTAGTCAATATGGGGGCAAAAGTACTTACGGAGGTTTTAACTTTCCATGGGGTAGCACACCTTTCCCTGGGGACACAACCCTTAGGGGGAACTTTTCACCTTGGGGAGGTTTTCCTTTTGTTACCAAATCATGTCCTGGGGGTTTCTTCCCTGGGACTAACTTCAGGAAAACATTTCCTAGAGGGTCCACATTTACCCCTAGGGGAAACCTCCATGGTGGAATCTTTGGTTCTGGGAGAAGTAATTCTCCTGGAGGTGCCACCATCCTAGTGGGAACTCACTCTTCAAGAACTCCCCAACCCTCCAATAGTACCAACATAGAGGGACCACAAGGTCCATCTAGGACAAAAAAGACTTCACCTCCCTCCCAAAATTCATTTTCACTGTTTCCTTTCCTCAAAACATTATATTTATCATATTTGTCACAATTAACAAATGACCTTTTTTCCCATGACCCATCATGGTTGAAAATGCCTTCTAATTTTTCATTAGCTATTCTAAAATTCGACGAAAATCTGGGAGAGGACCCCTCCACACACATCATGACATACCACTTATGGTGTTCATATAACTTGTTGATGGATGATAGTGTGAGGTTGTGTCTTTTTTAGAGATCCCTAATCGAATATGCCACTAAATGGTATATCAAATTAAAAGGTGGTTCCTTTAAAAACTTCAATGATTTGGCAATGGAATTTTTAATGAATTATCAATTGCCTATTTGGTATGAGATAGGAACTCATCTCTCGAATTCACTATTAGTGGCGGTGATATTTTAGGATTATTAAGACTCAAATTCCAAATGAACTCCTTATGGAGTGGTTCACCAAGTCCCTCCTATCACCCATTTACAGAGATGTAGCTATGGTCAGGGCGACCACTGAGGAGGAGGCCATTTGTTATGCCAAACACTTGGACTTGATCTATTCACAGTTGATTACATTTTATTACATTATTCCAAATTCTCTTAGTTTGTTAACTGATCAAAGGAAACCAAACCCAAGACCCCATGTCCATTTGTGGTCAGTTCTGTTTCGCATGCCTCTATGAACTAATTAGTTGATCAAATGGGTCAAATTTCCATTAATTCATAGTCATTATCTTCTAGTACTAGTTCTCAAACTGTTTCAATCCCTATTCAAACCTCCAAGGTAAATTCGATGAAGTCTACGCAACTGAAGAATCCTCAACAACCTGGAGGAAAGAAAAAGAGGAACAAAAAAAAGAATTAAAAAAATGAGAAAGGGATTGCCTCTAACAAACACACTTAGGAGGGAGGCACTAATTAAAAGAGGAATATTTGATTCCCCTACAAAATTTGTGGGTAAGAACACCCTACTCACCCTATTGAAGAAGAAGAAGATTTTTACAAAATAATCTTTGTGCATAGATCTGCTGCCCTAGTGCACAGTGTTATGTTTGACCTGTGAAAGACCACAAATCGTGCTTTCACTCAATGAATAAAAGACACATACAGTGATCTGGGAAAAGGTACGCGAGCTTACAAGGTAGCCTCCATTGAGAATGAAGCAGTGCACTTTGGTTTCCAGCTGATCGTAGGAAAGTTAGTCCGAAAAAACAGACCTACAAAAGTGACCAAATTTGTAGTTGACCTCGCAGGGAAGTGCATGGAGGGACTACAAATGAATTGGGAAAAATACCTTATAAACCAGCTAGATCTTGACTATAGATAAGTGTAGGACCAAGGGTATGAGTTCCACTTTAGTTGGTTGCGCATACTCATCGCTTTCATCGCATGGGAACTGCCCATGGGAGCCACGTTTCTGGAGATCAAACCCTTCGAACCATTGGCCGTGAAGTTTTGTATGCTATGGTACTCCAGCGACATGAAAAAATAGTGGTAGTCTAATGTCATCTTCCACACTTACTACACTCAGTTGAATAATTTCCTTCAATCTACACTGCTCATTACACCCAACACACTTCATAGGTTTAGATCTTTGACGAAATTCAACACAGATCGTCACTTCACCTACATCACAACGCACACAAATTGGCACAAACAACAACTCCAGTCATATTACAAGTTGACACAAGATGACTTGGAGGAGATTACCAAGGAATGGTCGACAGACCTCCTTGTTGTAGCAGACCCCACAGATATGTCCGACGTAGATATTCCCGAAGCTATGCTGGATACACCAGGACCGTGCAATACTAAGAAGGATGTGGAATTCCAAGATATCCATAGCACATCCACGAAGACTGCTTCTCTCTCACCTGAGAAGGGAGGTAATGATGAAGAAATAGGGGGCACAAAAGTTGAACAGAGAAAAGGCGAGGTTACTCCGCCTAGGGATGAGGATGATCCCTCCAAGAAAAGGAAGATTACCCCACCAAATCCCTCATCTAGAAAGAAAACTAAGACCACCCAGACCATGATTAAAACTAACCTTACCCTAGATGATTTTGACTTATTAATTGCCGCACTAAATGATGTTTCATTAGAGCTCATGGAAAAGAAAGAAGAAAAGCAGGAGGAGTTATTCTGCTGGATCACGAGCGAATTCAAAGAAATGCAGCAGGCACTCCAGTCCAGCCAAGCAGTTTCTACAACGCCCTTAACAATGGAAATATCAGGAATAGGCAATGAGCCCACACAGTTATGCCAGATCACCGAGAAAGTCGAATCTCACCTTCGATGAGCTCAATAAGACATAATGCAAGCCATCCAGGCTTTGGCATAAGAATAGAGTGCACATGGAAAATAATGGAGGAAGGAAGAACATGAGCAGTTTCCTTTACAAGTGAAGTGGGAGGAGGAAAAAGCACAGTTACAGAAGAGCAAGGACCAGTTGCTAGCAGATAAACTTGAAGTACATGAGAGAGTTCACAAAGAACTTCATTTTTTGATGATCATAGAAGTGAATATGGAATATCGTCTCCCACAGCAGGTGACCCAAATGGAAGAAGTAATCCAACAACTGCAAAAACACATCATAGATATGGAGCTCTAGACCATGCCTGAGACACCCCAAGAGATAACAGATATAAGAGAGGCCACTTCTCGAAGCGCAGTTGACCAATTAAAAACTTTGGCTTCGAAATGTAGGCAGCTAAGCACTAGAAGCACCCAGACTTATGAAACCCTCGCAGAGAATATAGAATTGCAAACATTGGAGGCACAACTCCATGAAGCAAAGAAGTATGAAAATGTGCTACAAGCACAACTGAAGTCTATGACCCCATTCAAAAGAATGAAGAGGTTCACAGAACAATGCACAACCCAACAACAAGTACACACGTTGCAAAGTAAAGTAATGGAAGTCTCTCAAAGACTGCAACCACTCCAAGATAAGGCATGCCAACTGTTCGCTGAACTTGAAAGCCAGGGAGATGAACTCGAATAGGGTGTCATCACTACAGAAAAGTGCCTGGAAGGACCACTCAATGACACAGTAATATAGGAATTTACTGAACAAGAGGCTATCACACTACAACAGGTCGAATTAGCTCAAGCCAATCTTGAGGTGTTCGAAGTGGAATTGGTCAGACCTGAGTGACTCGGGATGAGTCACAAGTGAGTGTTGGGGGATTTTTGGCCCTTGACCAAGTTTTGAAGAATAATTGGTCATATTTGACCACTTTTGGGACTACGAAAACTTTCCAAGGAAGGAGCACAACGCGAAGTGGAAAGTAAGGAAGCAAGACCTATTTTTGGGTCCATTTTAGGGTTTTGGGTTAATGTAACGGGAAATGGATGTCGGCCTGTGGGTTTACCCACATTTAGGCCCATTTTGTAACCTATAAATAGGCAATGTAAATAGGGGATAAGTAGTAAGATAGTAGTGATAGTAATGTAGTATATCTATGTGATGTATAACTAAGAGCTTAGTGCTAGTAACTGGATCTGTGTGATCAGATGTATCTTAGAGTGCTCTGTGCATGAGATCAGAAGGCTAAGTGCAGTTTGGTGTAGTCTTGTGCTGAAGAGCAAGGAAGAAGGATCTAGCAAGCTGCGCTGATCTTTTGTCATGTGCGAAGTAAGGGTCATTGAAGCTCTGTGCTATAACTGCTTGACCAAGATAATATAAAGAAGACTTTGTGGACGTAGCCCCAGGGTGGGGGTGAACCATGGTAATTGTTTGTGTAGCCCTTTGTGCTTTTCTCTAATGTGTTTATCTCTTTCTTGGCTAAGTGCTTGATGTGATTAAGTAGATCTAGTTATGCTCTGTGATGATGATATGTGAATAAATGTTAGATATGAGATATAAGATGCTTAGTGCTTGATCTATTGAATCTAACCTATGTTTTTGTGACTAAGTACTGAATAATATTTAGTATAAGTATTCATTGCGATGCTCTATGCTTTATGCGAAGTGTATTAATGAATGTATGTTAAGGAATAATTGATGCTAAGTGCGTTGTAAGTGAGATAATCACATATCTGTGTCCTAGCTAAGGTTGTAGACATCTGAGTCCTACAACCACCCTGCCTCTACCTTGAGTGAGACTGCATCTGCTTCCTAGGTGTTGCCAAAAGGGTTGGTAGTTAGGGTTTTGTTGATGAGCTCTTGAGCATTGAACCCTCAGTTTTCCCCTGTGCCAATAATGGTGATCCCATTCAGGCTATCCAATGCACCTAGTACTTTCATGTGGTTGACAAATACTGTGCTTCGACCTTATATTGGTAAGTTTGTTTTTGTTTATTTTGATGACATCCTAGTTTTTAGTAACAATAAAGAAGATCACTTGCATCATTTAAAATTTATATTGGATGCATTGAGGAAACATCAACTCTATTAAAACCTAAAGAAATGTAGGTTCCTACAAGAAAGTTTGGTATTTCTAGGTTTTGTCATCTCAGTAGGAGTCAAGATGGATCTAGAGAAGGTCAGAGTAATTTTGGAGTGGCCTATTCCTAGGAGAATAAAAGAGGTAATAAGTTTTCATTGGCTGGCCATCTTTTACCAAAAGATTTATTTCAAATTTTAGCAGTATTGTAGAACCCATAACAGATTGCACCAAAGGAAAAATATTCATGTGGACTAATGAAGCTAAGGAAAGTTTTAAGTTTTTAAAGAATAAGGTAAATGAGGCACCTATATTAGCCTTACAATATTTTGATAAAATTTTTGAGGTAGACGGTGATGCTTCACATGTAGGAATTGGAGTTGTACTTAGCCAAGTAAGAAGACCAATTGCATTTTTTAGTGAAAAGTTGAATTAGGTAAGAAAGAACTACTCCACATATGATGTAGAATGTTATGCAATTATGCAAGCATTGTGACATTGGAGGAATTATTTAGTTCTGAAGGAGTTTTAACTTTTTATTATTTACCAATCACATTTCATTAAAATATGTAAACACCTAAAAGAAATTGAACAATATACGAGAAAAATGGGTCTCTTTCTTACAAGGCTACACATTTCTTTTGAAGCACAAATTAGGACGACATAATCAAGTTTCAAATGATTTGAGTCAAGTAATTGGGTTTGTTGCAATGAAGGATATCTATGCCTTTGATAAGGATTTTTGGGAGATTGTGGAGCAATTGAAGAATCCATTCACTGGGAACATAGATCTTACTTTAGGTGAATATTTTATGCAATATGGATACCTCTTCAAAGGAAAACAACTATGCATTCCAATTGGTTCTATGAGAGAAAATATTATCAGAGATTCGCAATAATGGTTTGGAGGGACATCTTGGAAAGGATAAGATGATATAATTAATCAAATATAAGTATTATTGGATGAATTTGAAAATGGATATAACTAGGTATGTGGCACAGTGTAGGATTTGTCAAATGGATAAAGGAAAGTCACAGAAGACAAGGTTTTATATTCCATTACTAGTGCCCACAAACCCATGGACAAGTCTGAGCATGGACTTTGTGTTCGGTCTCCCAAAAACACAACAAGGTAATGATTCTATTTGTTTGGTTATTGATAGGTTCTCTAAAATGGCTCACTTCATTATTCGCAAGAAAAGTTGTGATGCATCAAGGGTGGAAGAACTATGTTTTTCATAAATTGTTAGATTCCATGGGGTTCCAAACACTATTACCTTTGATAGAGATACTCAGTTCTTGGCTCACTTTTGGAGGACCTTATGAAGGAGAACGGGGACTAAATTACAATTCATAAATTCCTATCACCCCCAAATAGATGGGAAAACTGAGGTAGTAAATCAGAGTTTGGAAAAACTTTTACGAAGCAATGTTAGAGAGAAGCCAAAGAAATGGGATTTGGATTTACCTCAAGAAACATTTGCCTACAATAGTTCAGCGAATATATCTACATGTAAATCTCCATTTTAGGTTGCTTATGGTAGAAATCCTATGGGTGTCCTAGATTTGGTGCAGCTACCGCTTGGGGACAGGATCAGTGATGATGGGGAAGCATTTGTAGAACACATTCAACAGTTGCAACAACACGTGAGACAAAAGTTGCAAGCTAGTAATGAACAAAGAAAAATGATAAAAGATGCTCACCAACAATATCATGTATTTAATGAAGTTGATTTGGTGATGGTTTATTTACAGAAAGAGTGGTTTCTTGGAGGAACCTTCCAAAAATTGAAAAATAATAAAATTGGTCCTAACAACATTCTTAAGAAAATTAACGACAATGCTTATAAGGTCGATTTGCCAGCTCATATCGATATTTCCCCTATGTTTAAAGTTTTTTTTTATATATATTCCATGGGGATGATATGGTTGATGACAATGAGGCAGAGGTGGATTAGAAATAGGCCATTCTCAGCAAGAAAAAGGAAAAGATTGCACATATCTTGGATAAGAAGACCCTTCATACTCGGTAAGACTAATACAATTGATATCTAGTCTAGTGGGAGGGCATAGCACTAGCAGAGAGTACATGGATTATTGAGGGAGACTTGTTGAACCTCAATCCTATTAAGTGGAATTAGTTTGAAGATAGTAACTTGTAGAAACTACATTCTTTTCAACTAGAGGAGAATGAAGAAAGGATTTCCAAGGGTCATAAATTTTGACACAGTTATCCATTTGGGATTAAATTTTATAGGGAATTGCATCTCGAAGATTTCATTGTTGTGCCTAAGTGATCCCACATATCAAACCTCATTTTCACACATTTCTAGGGCCACATTCCTTCATTTGAGGCCTCAAATTAGGGTTTTAGTGCTTTTTCAAGATTTTCTAAACTTGTAATTCTCAATTATATCTTAGTTTATGCACCTAATCAGAAAAGAAAGATGATAAATAGTGGCACTCTAGTTAGCTTTTAGTTATTGGTAAGTTTTAGAGTCATGCAAGAATTTTCTAAAATTAGTTGTTTTTGAAAATCTCAGATAGTTTTTATAAGGGGTTGAACATTCATTGTAATTGTTGGGCCCGAGATATGATCAATTTTATGATAGTAAGTAGATACTTTTGTCGAATGTACATATGTGTTTTTCATGTTTTGGAGAATATTTTTGAAGAATTTTGTGCCAAAACATTATGATCCACACTAGGTATGTATAATTTGTGTTTTATGTTGATCTTGAGTATAATGCATCACATTTTTATGTTTCCAAGGATCTAATTCATGTTTTTTGGTGTTACAAGGAAAAATCGCATCATGTTTCTACTTATGGCACCCATTCTGGCACTCCATCCAGTACTCGATCCGGTACCCGGTCCGAAACTCCATCCAGTACTCGATCCGATACTTGATCTGACACTCCATCCAACACCTCGTCTTGCACAAAAACGATGGGTGATTTGGTGGTTATGGTATTCGTGCTCAGTGATGGGAGAATCAGGAACATGAATTTTTCTCGTGCTTTCCCCCTCTAGCTACTGAACTCTTGACAACTCAGTTTGGGTTGTTGAGCAAGGCGATTATTGGCTTGCTCCATTTTGGTAGTTAGGGCACCATTAATGTAATTTGTTGTTTTTAGAAGTGTTTCGACCCTCCAGTGGTTGACCACTTGGTCTATAAAACTTATAAATACCACCATGGTGGTCATACAATAGTTAAGAAGTAGAAGAAGTAGAGGATTAGAGACAAATACGATGTTCCTCTATTTTTGTTATTTCAATTGCCAGAATTATATAAGACTGCATTTTTCAAGTTTTAATGGTGAAATCGTTTTGTTGAGCTCATGGTGTGCATTTGAGAAGTGACCACGAATTGTTGGGGGGGCATCAGTAGTCTGGTAACTATTGTATGAGTTATTTATGCATTTCATTGCTTAGATGTCTTTTATTTCATATTATGTACATGCATTGTTATTTTTCCTTTGTTATATAATTTGTTGTTGTAGCTTAACTATTTAGTTCTTTTACAGGTTAGTATGAAGGCTTTTGTTAATATGTATTGATTTTGTAGTTAGTAGGGATGAGTTTGCAAACTCATACACTAACCCTGTGTGAAATTAAATATTAGATTGTATCTTATTTATGCTTTTAAAATCAAGTTTAAAATAGAGTAGAATAGAGTTTTAGTTTATGTTTTCTTTAACGAGGCTTCGATGGATGGATACGGGTAGTTTCAGTTTTTATTTGTAGATTGCCTATTCAATTGTTATTTAGATTTTTCTTAACTAGTTGTTGATTAATTTGTTCACTAGTTTACTTGCGATATGCTAGAATCATGCTTTAATTTCCGTTTATACGCATTTCCTTTCCGCAATTTGAATTGTTGAAATAGATATAACATAGTTTTATTTTATGCGATTTATTTCCTAGAATTAGATTGCAATTCCAATTTTTAGTTAATGATTGAATTTAGTTATGAGTTTTCTCACATAACATAGAGTACAATTATAATCTCCTTATATTGTTGATGGTTAATGCATGAGTAATAATCACATGAATATGCAGCATAATTCACGTTGTTTCTGTGATGGCTAAATTCTCATTGGATTGCTTAATCCACACCTTTCACTTTTCTATTGAAATCAATATTGAGCTTATACCTCTTGAATTATCTTTCGTTGTCAAGTGTCATCGATATATTATAAGACATCAGAGACATTCACACAACCACCAACACTATATTTGAGTTTTTATAGGTTAAAAGATAGTTTCTTGCTTTTGTAGAACAGAAAATAGTTTTCTTGTTGTTGTAGGATAGATAGTCTTTTGCTTTGGTAGATTAAAGAGAAGTTTGCTTATCATAGATTATAGGTTAGTTGTTAGTTTTTCCTTCTTTCAATATAATAGATTTCCTTTTATGAATTAGAGATAGTTCTATTAAGAATAGAGTTCACTTGTCTCTTAGCTAGTTGCTTATTGAGTAGTCTTAATTAGTTTACTTGTTATAGAAGTTATTCTAGGTAGTTCATTGTTTACTTGCTTTAATAGGTTAAATTGCTTACTTGTCTATTCTTGTTTTGATAATATAGTTGCTTGTTTATTTACTTGCTTTCATAGGATAGTTGTTCATTGAATTTAGGTAGGATAGTTAAAGTATTTTGTTTTTTCTATTTGTTTATTGTTATGCTTAAATAATTGCTTTTGCTTATTGTTATGATTGAACTAGTTTGCTTCAAGTAGGGTTTTCACTTGTTTTTCTAGAACTATCCATTGATCCTTGGTTCAAAAGTACTTAGGTTACATAGTTTAAAGTTGCTTAGTAGGGTTTTCTTATTAGATAGATTTACTTGAATAGATTAGCCCTTAGATAGCCACTTCCTTAGTTAGACTATTCTACTACTAGCTCTTCTACCTTGGCATATATTTTTCTACAAATATAAGTTTACTTACCCTGGGTTGACAATTTAATTGAGGGTTTTTAGTGTGTTTTTAGTGCATATAGAACACCCATAATTTTTGGTGCCATCATTGGGGAGTTGTCTCAAGGTAGGAAGTAGTTAGGAAATAGATCATTTCTAGACCTTAGCATTAGATTGGTGGTGAGGGAACTTTAATACGTGAGGCAAGAACCTGTGCATCTGCTATTGCAGGCTCCCCCAAACCCAATGGTAGTTTTTTCCTTATGTTTTTTCTTTTACTTTCATGAATATACCTAGAGACCCAAAAGGGAGATACATTAAATCTAAATCAGACCTTTTAACCAAGGTTCCTTCCAATCTTTTCGGGGGAAGAAACGTTCCACTCATAACCTCCGTAGACCAATACCGAAAAATAGGAGCTAGCTCAACTCAAAGATCTAAGGTAGTCTCTAAAGAGACAAACATAGGGAGCACTATAGAACAGGAAATTGAAGCATCAATCATATTAGGACAAGAGGAAAGACCACTCAAGCCTTTCGCAAAACCAAACAATAGAACCTTTTCTTTTACACCACCAGCAGGAGATCCTAATTTTGAGGACATCATAGACCCTAAGTAGGTGAATTTTTTGTTTGGTAGTTCAGCCAATGTAATTATCTCTCAAATTGACACAAAAAATTTGGCACCAATAATCTCAACCGACTCGAGTAGAGTCCCATACATCCAATCAGTAGGAATAACTTTCCATCAAAGGGAAATTGTGTTCTCTTCAAAGATAAAACCACCCAGGTACTCTCTTTTTGGAAACCAAACCAACATGGATGATCAGGAGGATCATAAAAATCTGAGACATGGGGAGGAAGAAGAAACTAGAAACCAAACCGAAACTACCTTCGGGATTCCAATTTTGGACACCACTCCAAATGTCAACATGAAGAATATTCCTCTCTCAGTAATGCCTACCTTTTATGATAAAAATAGTGAAAATCCAGACACCTTCCTATTTGAATTCAACATCTTGTGTAGGATCTATAACTACGTACAATATGCCCAGAAACTAAAACTCTTTCATGCCACCCTCAAAGACTCTGCACTAAGATGGTTCATGCGGTTGGGAGAATCCAATATTAGATCTTGGGAAGCCATGAAAGACATCATTCTTAAGAAGTACCAAGACTACTACGAGACCAAGTAGTCTCATAATGACATATTTAAAATCCAACAGTTAGAAGATGAGACCCTCGAAGATTATATGGAAAGATTTGGTTATATATCCCAGAAGTCAAAATACCATGACCTCCCATAAGATGCAGTTAGGGCTCTTTTCCTTAAAGGAATTTCATAAGAATATCTAGAGATTCTTAACATCATGGAATCAAGTGACATCTCCCATAAACCATTTTCCTCAATATGTGAAATGTGTAAAAATTACTCAAGGAGTAGAGCCAAAACAGGAAAGAATGTTCGAGACCCTTATAATAGAAGATTAAAACTAGTTAGTTCAGGTGGTATCATGAGAGTAGAGATAGGGAAAATTTTAGATAAATTCAAGACAAACATATTAAGCATAATAGGCTCCTATTTGGACACCCTTAAAATTAAAAAGAAACAGGAGGAGAAAAATGCAGCAATGAGCATATATTTCCCAAGATTCGGGAGGAAGCATTCCTCAAGGGAATTCCCATTAGATAGCATTTCAGTTTGTGGCTTCTGTACAGAAGACCATTAAACTAAGAAATGTCCATCATTTCCTAGTTTATTATCCATCTATAGGAGTGGAGATCCTGGATCCTAGTAATTTAGTCAAAGAATTGTGTATTAAGAAGCCAGGTAGGAAGAAAAATGACCCTCCTACAGTACATTTGGTAGGAGGACTTTCTGAGTACATATCAGAGCAGCCAAAACTAGAAAAATATGGGAAACCTGGAAACCATGTAGTGACCATAACCATTAATGAGGTCTCCATTGTAAACACTCTCATATACCTAGGGGAAGTTATCAATGTCATGACTGCTACTACATTGGAACAATTATAGTTACAACCTCTTGTTCGGCCTACCCCAACCATTTTGGAATTAGCAGATAAGACTAGGGTTATACCTGAAGGAATTTTAGATGTTGTCATGGTTACTTTAGCCTCATGGGAGTACCCAGTATATCTTCTTGTCATTCACTCAAAGGATCCTACCAAAGGCTATTCCGCCATTTTGGGAAGACCTTGTCTAGCCACAACCAATGCATTTATTGGCTATAGAGAGCGAGAAATGACCATCTCAAATGGTCTCTCTATCTAGAAGCTCACCATTTACCCTCCAACTCAACCTATTATGGAGAATATATGGTTGATTGAATGTCCATACGAGAACGAGGACTGGGAAGAACTTGTATTTCCAAGTGACCATGCCTGGGCACTTCAGGAGCACACAATAAAAAATGTCCTAAACCAGTTTATTTCTTCTATCACATGTGTGGATTTTCCACAGTTTTTTCCCCAATTTGAGTACATGTTTGGGGAATAATTTCAGGAAAAATTGGACCCATCCATTTTTTCTTCGACATATTTTATCTTCAAGATAGATGAGTCTTCCATGTCTTATACTATTCCCTACGAGATTAGCCCAGGGAAATTTTTACATATAAACTCTGGGATAGATGCAGACCAACATAAACAGTTAGTAAGTATCATTAAAGAACAATCAGGAGCATTCATATGGGAATACACTGACATGAAGGGTATACACCCTGACACATGCATCCATGACATATATACCTAGGGGGAAGTAACACCTATTAGCCAACCCCAGAGAAGGATGAACCCAGCACTCAAAGATATAGTCAAGGAGGAAATCCAAAAGTTGCTAAATGTCATATTTATTTATCCCATCTCCGACAATAAGTGGGTATCCCCGCTTGTAGTGGTTCTAAATAAAGTGACTGGGAAATGGAGAATTTGTGTTGATTTCCAGGAACTCAACAAAGCCACTCTGAAAGATTACTCTTCTCTCCCTTTCATTGACCAAGTTCTAGATACCTTGTCTAGAAAGAATTATTTTTCCTTTTTAGATGGCTATAGTAGTTACAATCAGATTCTTATAGCACCTGAGGACCAAGACAATACTACCTTTACTTTTCCTTGGGGCACCTATGCCTATAGGGTCTTACCATTTGGATTGTGTAATTCTCCTGCCACATTTCAACGAGCATTACTATGGATATTTGTTGATCTTATTCATGATTGTGTGGAGGTATACATGGATGGCTTCACAGTCTATGGTAACACTTACCAAGAAGCCTTAGACAACTTAGAAAAATTCCTTATCAGGTGCCAAGAAATGAACCTGTCTCTAAGTCATGAAAAATGTAAAATGTTGTTGTGTTAAGCCCTAATATTGGCTCATTACCCCTTAATTGGGGCATATTAGATTAGTAATGTTATTTATTACCCCTTAATTGGGGAATATTAGATTAGTAATGTTATTTTATTTATGTCGGCTT
>ML780580.1:967835-992352 GCA_009831015.1 Picea engelmannii
GCTTTAGGCCATTAGTTGTAATTATACCTCCTAGTCTCCTATATATACCAAGGAGACATTTTCATTTTGAATCATCTTGTACTTGAACATTTAAGTGGGGTAAAAGGAGGTTTCCCCCTCAAAGAGGATTATTATCTGAAATTGTCTCTTTTTCAAGGAGTTGAGTACATTTCCTAAGGTTTTTCTATGCTATATTGATGTTTGGTTCTTAACATGTTGGCAGAAGGAGTGGTTCTAGGACATTATGTTTCATCTGAAGGGATAAAAGTAGATCCTACAAAGATTGAGGTCATAGCCAAACTTCCATCCCCCAATACTCAGAAAGAGGTAAGAATCTTTCTTGGACATGTCGTATACTACTGACGGTTTATTGAAAATTTTACAAAGATTGTTGCACCTATGTTCGGATTGCTAATAAAAGATGTTGAATTTGTTTGAACTTAGTAGTGTCAAACTGCATTTGAAACCCTAAAAGTTAAGTTGTCTATGGCACCAGTTCTTAGAGGGCCCAATTGGACTCTCCCATTTCATATATCCATTGATGCCTCTGACACCACAATAGGAGGGGTATTAGGGAAGAAAGAGGACCAATAGTCCTATGCCATTTATTTTGTGAGCAAGAACTTGTCCCCTATTGAGTTAAACTATACAGTTATCGAGAAAGAATTCTTGGAATTTGTTCATGATATTAACATGTTTCGTCATTACATTATAGGTTACGAAGTATTCTTCCATACAGATCATCCCGCCATTAGATTTCTCATGAGAAACCCCATAACTAATGGCCGAGTGACTAGGTGGTTCTTGTTATTACAAGAATTTAATATCACTATGCTTGACCGACTTGGAAAGGATAATGTAGTAGTTTATTTTCTTTCATGAATAAAAAATGAGGATGATGATGATATCCCTATATATGATAGTTTCCCAGATGGACACCTTTTTTCTCTTTCTTTCAATACCCCATGGTTTGCAGATATGGCAAACTATTTGGCTACTAGGAAGTTACTATCTCATTTGTGACCTCATGAAAAGCGGAAAATTATTACACAGAGTGCTAATTACTCTTGGGTTGGTCATGACCTTTTTCATGCATGCCCTTATTTGATTATTTGTAGATGTGTCCAAGAGGATGAGGTACCTGAAATACTACGAAGTTGTCATGATGGACCAAGTGGTGGCCATTTTTATGACAAGCGTACAACATATAAGGTGCTACATTCAAGTTACTATTGGCCTAGCATTTTCAAATATGTTTCCAAGTATGTGAGAAGTTGTGATAATCTCCAAAGGATAGAAATAGCTACGTCAGCTGACAAAATTCCTTTGCGTGCCCAAGTTATGATAGAACCCTTCGAAAAATGGGCCCTTGACTTTGTAGGACCAATTTCACCCTTGTCTCGTAAGAAGAACTGTATTTTGGTTTGTAGGGACTATGTCACCAAGTGGGTAGAAGAAAAATCCCTATTCATGGATATGGAGAAGTCTCTTGTTGAATTCATCTACGAATACATCTTTACCCACTTCGGTGTCCCTCATGAAATTGTTACAGACCAAGGCACTCAATTCACTTCCAATCTGATGAGAGAGCTAATAGATAAATATGGGATTAAACATTGTAAATCTTCTCCACACCACCCGTAAGCCAATAGTTAGGTAGAATCTAAAAACTAATTTCTAGAAGCTATCTTGACCAAGAATTTTCAATTACATCATCGAGATTGGGCTGATAGGCTCCCAGAGGCTTTGTGGGCATACTGAACCACCTGGATAAATACCACTGGACATACCCCTTATGAGCTAGTGTATAGGAAACAAGTACTTTTACCTATAGAATTCCAAGTAAGGACCTTCCATATTGCCGCAGAATTAGGATTGAACTTAGATGAGGCTCATAATAAATGATCCCTAAAATTGAATGGGTTGGATGAAATCAGGAAAGATGCCATCCAACGAACAATATTAGTCCAAAACTAGAGGAGCAAGTGGCATGAAAATTTTATTAAGAAGAAGCACTTCCAACCTGGTGATTGGGCTCTGTTGTTTGATTCCTGATTCAAAACCTTCAAAGGAAAACTCACCACCCATTGGTTGGGCCCTTACGAGGTAGACATTGTATATGACAATGGAGCTGTAAAAATTAAAACAATTGATGATGAACAAGTCTCCTTTGTAGTAAATGGACACCGACTCAAATTTTATCATAAGACCATTTCCAAAAAGGATTTTCTACAAGTCATGTCAATGGACAAGGCATTGGCCTTAGTATATGGGGAATTCCCCCCTTGTTCTTGAAACATTTTCATAATTTTCTACTGTACATATGTAAATAGTTTTTGAATTTTGTTAATAAGGCAATTCTAGAGATTTTTGTAAGTATTTATTTCACCAAGAGTAGACAGTTTCAATGATCTTTCTTCAAAACATTGTTACACTTGAATTTTGTGTCTGCTAAGAACTACATGAATATTGACTTACTATAATTAGCCATATTTTTGCAAAAAAAATTATTTTCTTAAGGCATTCCAAAGCAATTTCTCTTGAAACTCTTCACCACTGTATAAGGAAGTTCTACCATAACTATCAAGCCTAGAGGTCTCTCATACAATTTTTCCAAGAAACCTAAGTAAGTGAGTAAAGTGTCCTTATCAAAGAGTAACAAGGAGGTCTAATTAGTGGTTCGTCATGGAAACATCACAATAACTACAAAAGAAGAAAGTGAGTTGAGCCTAGAGATACCTTTCTATTTTTTCTCAATGGTACCATCCACTACACACTAAATAGCTTGATTATATCATATCTTTAGATAGAAGACGTCCGCTTAAGTATCCCTTGCATCGAGACAATCACTCAGTAATATAATGGAAATTCATCCTCTAACATAAATACCATCCCAATTAAAAAAAAAAAGAAAAAAAAAAGACAAAGTTGTTTTCATAGTTTTCCCCCCATGTTCTTGCATAAAGAAATCTTATACTAAAATCTTAAAATATGGAGGGCCAGTCTCTATGGGTGTAAGAGGTTAACCCATTGGGATACTGAACTGGTCTGTTGGCAGTAGGTACTAGCTTGTGGTATGACTAGGTAAACTCGTCGGAGTACTGGAATAGGCTTGTTGGCAGCGGGGCATTCTACCTAGCAAGGATGGTAATCTGACAAAAAATAAATAATAAATTTAAACTTGTCTTGATGTACTGAATAACTTGCAGACAAAGATGACATGAAGTATGTATGGTTAAGCTAAGGTTAATGAACTCCATAAAATTTCCATTGGGAAATAACTCTAAGACTATCTTGAAACTATCTTGCCTACCTCTTCTTATATATATATATATATATATATATATATATATATATATATATAGGATCTCTTATCC
This sequence comes from Picea engelmannii, assembly GCA_009831015.1. Classification (NCBI taxonomy): domain Eukaryota; kingdom Viridiplantae; phylum Streptophyta; class Pinopsida; order Pinales; family Pinaceae; genus Picea; species Picea engelmannii. The sequence goes on from ML780580.1 coordinate 971,213, forward strand.
AATAGGTGGGGCCATCTTCTAACCATCTTGTCAGACCAATCTATGAAATTTATCTTTACACTTGACATACTATAAATCTTCGGCTATTGGGGGAACTGATTGGCTTCCTATACTTTCGATTGTGAGGTGTCACAATACTTACGTTTGGGGGAGGGGTTCATGAGCTGACAAATGATCATTGCCTGGAGAAATAAATCTTTGCTAGAATATTTGTATTATTTCCATGATACAGGTTATTACATTAATAGTCATTTTATTTTTGAAGTGCTAAACTCTTGTGTGTTATAAATTGTCGAACATATACTTAACAGACCACTCTATCGGTTTCTTTTTTGTTACAATATATACATTGTAGGTTGACATTACATGTCCTATGCCCAAAGTAAGTTGTTCATTGTAGGGTTTTGACATGACATGTACTATGAAAATGGATTGAGTGAGCATGGTGACAAAATCAATAACAATGGAGCATTATGCCTCTGCTCTTAACCATTGTGATTGTCAAAAACATTTCAATATTGTAGGATATACATTACAGGCGGTAAAAATGTATTTAACACAAAGGTGTCCTATGAAGTGTCATAGGAGGTGCTGAATGAAGTGCCATATGAATTTACACACCAGCAACTATCCACAATTCCAGGTAACCAGGAATCAATGACATTCAATTAAACTGGTTGCAGGAAATTAGGAGTGAGGATGCAATTTTTAGAAATGTTCGTGATCAAATGTCCAAGTCAAAAGACTTGGACATTGATCTAACTATGCATCATTAAATTTTCCCCCAAAAAATGAGCCTTTGAATTAGAAATTTTCCACACATGGTAGCTCGTGTGCACATGTGTGAAACCAACTCCACCATAGGTGCATTCAAATTCGGGCTGGGTAATCTATTATCCCAATGCACCTTGTCATTTTCCTTGCCTCGTGTTAAGAAATCCCACTCAGCCTCTGCCATTTCTTCCCCTGTTCAAATCATGTTTGACCCATGCTCAATTTGTGCCATCTCTTGGCCTGATCGCGCCCTTTCCTGGTGAATTTCGCCTCTGCCACAATGCCAAAGAGGTATGAACCCTCTTCCTATACAGATATTTTTTCCATTCCCAAATTTGCACAATGTAGAGAGGTGTTTTTGCATGTAAATTGGGGGCCATTTTTGTCTAACTTGCAGGGCCACGATGATGGCCTCTCCATGCAATTTTCCCTCAGTTTTGATGGGAAGACAACATGTGTAGGTTATTTTTCCTTTGAGGTCTTAGAAGAGTCCATTTTTGCAGCCACGAAGCTTCCAAGAATGGGAGATAGATGGTTCAAAAACCACCAGTTGTCATGTTCAAGTTATAACAGAGTTTTTAAGCCCAAATTCCAGAACATTTCAGGAGAAAAAGAATATTCTAGGGAATGGATAAAGGAGGAATTGATCAACCCTCTCATCTTCATTACAAGGTTGATTACATGCGAAGGTAGATATTCCACTTTCAAATCCTTTCATTTCATATTGCTATCTCATTTTCAGTTCAACAAACCTTTGAATTTCCCCTTCTACTTTCTAAAAAGATTATAGAAGATGTCCTCTCAAGTGAGGAAAAATGTAACTAACCCCCACAACAGCCTCTTTTACCATGGCTTAATCAAACTCCTTGTTCTAGACGAATTAGAGAAACAGGGGAAAACTTGGGATGCATTTATCTATCAATTTGCAAACCCTCACTTGACAATTAAGACCGGAAAAAAGCCACTTGGCCCAAGGACTATCTCTCCATCCAAACCCCTCTCTCTAAGAAATCCAAACCCCTTACACAAACCATCTCTTTACCAGAACAATACAAAAATCTTGTTGGCATCCTTGCTTCCTCATCAAGTAAAAAGACCAAGAGTAAATATCAAAAGAAGCCTATTGCTAACCCCCCAATGCCTTCAATCTCTCTTGATTCCACACCTAAAAATCTCCAAGAAGTGATTCAGCAAGACTTTCCCATCATTCCCACAAATATGAAGGGAGCCAATCGATTTGGTAAAGGATCCTTTCGAAAGAGTACCCGGAGCACAAGAACAAAACCTTATGAAAAACCCATGCCTGCTTCGGATCCTATCCAAGTGTCCTCCAATCTTGAGAGCTCTCACAAGATACTTAGGGAAGTTTCTGCGGATGGATTAGAGAAACAAAGAAAGACAAAATCAGAACCTACCTCTCCTTATCAATCCCCTATCACTCTTACTTCACCAATCCCTACTCTAGATCCTAAGAATGATAGATTGTCCACATCCCTCAAAGGATATAATCCTTCCTTTGAGATCACTGATTCTACCCCAACCATTGAGAAGCTACAAAAAGAGAATTCTCAGCTCCTCCAATAGTTGGAAGAAAAGAAGACAATAGACACACACCTTCATCATGATAATGCAGTCCTCCAAGAAAAGGTAAACACCCTTCAATGGTTGGTTGATGAGATGACCAAATCCAACCACAACCTCAGAGCACAAATGAAGAAACATAAGAGGCATAAGGAAAAGTATTCACAACAAGAAGGAGAAGCTTCCAAAGTTGATCCTCCTCAGCAAGCCTAGTCATGAGGGGTAATTTCTTTTTGTTTGTAGTGGGACCTGTAAAATCGTAAGTGTGGGGGTAATGTTGGGTCCGAGATATGATCAGTTTTATGACAGTAATGATATACTTGTGTCGAATGTACATATATGCTTTTCATGTTTTGGAGAAGCTTTTTAAAGAATTTTGTGCCAAAATGTTATGATCCACATCAGGTATGTATAATTCATGTTTTATGTTGATATTGAGTATAATTCATCACGTTTTTATGTTTCCAATGATATAATTCACATTATTTGGTGTTATAGGGCAAACTCGCATCATGTTTTTTCTTCTGGCACTCAATTCGGCACTCCATCCAGTACTTGATCTGGTACCCGATTCGACACTCCGTCCAACACCTCGTTTTGCACAAAAATAATCGACAATTTGGCGGTTATGGTATTGGCGGTCAGTGTTGGGAGAATCAGAAACATGGGTTTTTCTCGTGCTTGCCCCCTCCAGCTACTAGACTCTTGACAACTTGGTTTGGGTTGTTGAGTAGGGAAATTATTGGCTCGCTTCATTTCGATAGTTAGGGCAGCATTAATGTAATTTGTTGTTTTTAGAAGTGGTTCAACCCTCCAGTGGTCGAGCACTTGGTATGTAAAACTTATAAATACCACTGTGGTGGTCATACAATATTTAAGCAGTAGAAGAAGTAGAGGATTAGAGACAAATACGATTTTCCTATGTTTTTGCTATTTTCAATTGCCAGAATTATATAATATTGTGTTTTGCAGGTTAATATGAAGGCTTTTGCAGGTTGGTATGAAGGCTTTTGTTAATATGCATTGATTTTGTAGTTAGTAGGAACGAGTTTGCGAACTCATACAGTAACCCCGTGTAAATATTAGATTGTATCTTATTTATTCTTTTAAAATCAAGTTTAAAATAGAGTAGAACAGATTTTAGTTTATGTTTTCTTTAACGAGGCTTCAGTGGATGGATAGGGTTAGTTTCAGTTTTTATTTGTATATTTCCTATTCAATTGTTATTTAGATTTTGATTAACTATTTGTTGATTAGTTTGTTGATTAGTTTAATTGCGATATGCTAGAATCATGTTTTAATTTTTGTTTATACGCATTTTCCTTTCCGCAATTTGAATTGTTAAAATAGATATAGCATAGTTTTATTTTATGTGATTTCTTTCCTAGAATTAGATTGCAATTCATGTTTTTAGTTAATGATTGAATTTAGTTATGAGTTTTTCTTACATAGCATAGATTATAATTATAATCTCGTTATATTGTTGATGGTTAATGCATGAGTAATAATCACATGAATATGCAGGGTAATTAACGGTGTTTCCATGATGGCTAAATTCTCACTAGATTGCTTAATCCACACCTTTCACTTTTCTATTGAAATCAGTATTGAGCTTATACCTCTTGAATTATATTTCGTTGTCAAGTGCCATAAAGATATTATAAGACACAAGAGACATTCACACAACCACCAACACTATATTTGAGTTTTTGTAGGTTAAAAGATAGTTTCTTTCTTTTGTAGATCAGAAAATAGTTTTCTTGTTGTTGTAGGATAGATAGTCTTTTGCTTTGGTAGATTAAAGAGAAGTTTTCTTATCATAGATTATAGGTTAGTTGTTAGTTCTTCCTTCTTTCAATTAAATAGATTTCCTTTTATGAATTAGAGATAGTTGTATTGAGAATAGAGTTCACTTGTCTCTTAGTTAGTTGCTTATTGAGTAGTCTTAATTTGTTTACTTGCTATAGAAGTTATCCTAGGTTAGTTAATTGCTTACTTGCATTAATAGGTTAAATTTCTTACTTGTCTATTCTTGCTTTGATAGTATAGTTGCTTGTTTATTTACTTGCTTTCATATGATAGTTGTTCATTGAATTTAGGTAGGATAGTTAAAGTAGTTTTATTTTTCTATTTGTTTATTGTTATGCTTAAATAGTTTCTTTTGCTTATTATTATGAATGAACTAGTTTGCTTCAAGTAGGATTTTCACTTGTTTTCCTAGAACTATCCATCGATCCTTGGTTCAAAAGTACTTAGGTTACATAGTTTAAAGATTCTTAGTAGGTTTTGCTTATTAGATATCTTTTCTTGAATAGATTAGCCCTTAGATAGCCACTTCCTTAGTTAGACTATACTACTACCAGCCCTTCTACCTTCGCATATATTTTGCTACAACTCTAAGTTTACTTACCCCAAGTTGACAATTTAATTGAGGGTTTTTAGTGTGTTTTTAGTGCATATAGAACACCCATCATAATAGTTAGGACAAAGAAGGAATAAAAGAGAGTTGTTTTCCCATTCTTGTGTGTTTTCATGGTTTTTAGATCTCTTGAATAAATCAAATTTTATTGGTTACATCATCGAGTTAGGTGGTAATACTGTCTTTGTTGATGTGGAGTTTGTTGACGCACCTATTGAGTACAATTTGTTACTTGGGAGTATTTGGTTCTATGAGATGATTGTAGTTGTCTAATCAATCTCCAGGGTCCTGCACTTCCCTCATCAATGGAAAATCATTACAATTGATCAGCTCGCATTTAATCCAGACCTTGGATCCAATACGAGCTCTAATTTACCCTTTGTCGGTGATACCATGTAATATTATATGAATTTCGGTGCGAAGGTGTTTAAAGATACTTTGTTGATGAATATATTTCCCCTTTCCCCATCATCTCCAACTGCCAAAGTATCTCTTGTCAAAAATATTTCATCGGTTACCATAGGATCCCTCGACTCTATTAATCCTTGGGTGGTACCTCGTTCCAAGGATGTTCAATCATATGGAGAATCCATGTCACTCATCACAGTCACTATTGTCTATCTGACCATCCCATAAAAATATATTGATATCAGTCAACAACTCCATCCTGATATGGAGTGTGATCAACCTACTTCTCCCGTACGATTTGTTGACTCTCCAAGTTCACATGACATCCTATATTTTGAGTTACCTTCAAAAGAGGCCATATTGGAAGTCATGGATTCCATCGACAAGCCCAAGGAATATGAGAGTCATCAAGAATCCACCCTCTCTATGTAACATCCCCAACCACCCAAGCCAGGCCATGCTACTCTAGAAAATGCTTTCATTCTCTACTCAACATATTGTAACATACCCAACATGCAATTGAGCTATGTCACATAATTGTTTTCGAGCTGCATGCAATTAAAACATATATACACAGAACTCTTGCGAAAATTTATATATAAAATGTAAATAGATAAGTACATTTTGTAAATGCATGGATTCATATGATAATGATAGTAAACATATACATGCAGCATAGACATGAAATGCCCATAAATATAACACATAAATAATAATGAAGCATATAAATCAACACACAATTGACACTTATGTTGGTAAGAATATCACCAACTACGTGAAAACATTCCCCTAACCTGACATCCTTAGACCACACTTCTCATCACTCTCAACAGTGGGTCACCCCTGAGATGGGACTAAACTCCACCTGGGTAAAGGGATTCCTAACCAGGTTGATGTATCTCAGAAAATGGGAAAGAATATGCCATAGGTGCCAACTAAAACTAATATCCTACAGTCCCTCATTCCCCACATGCTTGTCCCACCACAGGAAGTGTTCCCCTTCTCTTCTCAATGGTCCCTCGACTACCCCACTTCATTTTCGGGCTTCAGCAACATGTTGGACAAGAAGTCTCAGAGCCTTGTAAGGTTGTAGTTTAGCACCTTCATAAATCAATTCCCAACAATTATGTCACATTGATATATTGGTCACGGGCCTGACAACTCACCTCTTCAATATCCCATGGGCCTGAAAACCCACTTCTTCAGTCCAGATCCCAAGCTAACAAGGTACATAAATAGGTATGGGTACGGATACAGGTTCATGTACAGTGACAGGAAGGTGCAGAGGAAAACTCACTGAGTGAGTGAATGATCATGGAATGAATGAATGGATGACTAAATGATCGGAAAATGAACTAAGTAAAAACTATATGTATGCATGCTCCCAACTTGACACTTGTCATGTTGGGATCTACATTGGCCCACTTGTCCCCATCCTTAGAACTTAGGATAAAATAATTATCCATACTTTATACTCTAAGTAATATTAATATAATATTCCTTTTTGGCTTAATCTCCCTAGCTTATCCCCTTTTCCTTAACTTTTAGCCCCCCCGTTCCCTAACTAGTGGATTTTATTACCCCATACTCTTTTATCATGGCCGGTCTACACGTAGTGATGTATTTTATATTAATGATAAGACATATACAAAAATAGGTTCACTGGCCTTTATCATCTAGTCTTGTTGGCCTAATACATAACATAAGCCTCCTAGCTTATAATAACTGGCTCACCAGCCTATAAAACACAACATATACACAAAGGCTCCCTGAACTCAAAATCGCACGCACTTACGTTGTTGCATGTGGTATCTTGGAATGCGCACACTTCATTATCTTAGTGCATAGTACATGTGCACACTATTCCATGAAAGGTGCATACAAAAATGATATCAAACAACTCACCAACTTAATTAAATTTTCATTTTACATTTACAATTGGGTTCAGCCTATGGGTATTACAATTATGTCCCCTTATTTATGCATTGTCCTTAGTGCATCATGTACACATATACAATAAAATTTTCACAAGTCCTCAAAAAGATGTAGTTATTCTTATTGCATTGCATCCTCATGCTCCCAAGTACTATCCTCGGGACTGTATCAGGTCCATTGGACCTTTACAATTCCTATGGCTCAATTCCATATCTGTTTGATTGTCCGGTCCAGAATGCATACCAAATTCACTTGGAAAGTGCCTTCTTACTCCACCTGAATCACATTCCAATCAATAACATGATTAGCATCAGGTATATATTTATTTAGCAATGATACATGGAATACATTATAAATAGACATAGATGCAGACAATGAAATCATATAAGCTATTGGACCAATCCTTTATAACAATAGTGATCTTGCAACTTTGAACAATTTCCCAACTTCGGGGAACTTCTATTGACCTTCACTTTCAATAATACATGGTCCCCAACTTTAAATTCCTTGTGAATTCTGCCCTTATCAACATATATTTTCTTCCTGTCTTGGGCAGCCTTTAAATTTTGTTTTATTTTCAACATTTTCTCCTCCATATCCTTGAGTAAATCTGGCCCAACCACTGCTCTATCTGCTAGGTTATCCCATCTTACCGGTGTGTTGCACTTTTACCATAAAGTGCCTCAAATGGGCTCATCTTTAGAGATGTTCGGTACCCATTGTTATAAGAAAACTCCACTAAGTGTAGGTAGTCTTCCCACATTGATGGTTTATCCATCACATACATCCTCAACATATTCTCAATCACTTGATTCACCCACTCTGTTTGTCCATCTAATTTTGGATGATAAGTTGTGCTAAAATTCAAATTTGTTCCAAATACATTAAATAATCCCTTCCAAAATTTTGAGGTCAGTTTTGGATCTCTGTTAGACACAATTATCTTTGGTATACCATGTAATCGATAAATTTCCCTCATATAAACATCAACAATGTTGGCTTCCTTGTTAGTGAGCTTAATTGGAATAAAATGGGATGCTTTAGTAAGCTTATCCACCACTGCCATGATAGAATCATGTTGCTTGTTTGTTCTGGGCGGTTTGGTGATGAAATCCATTTTTACAACTTCCCATTTCCACTCAAGAATGGGTAATGGCTATAGAAAACTAGTTAGGTGTCTATGCTCATCTTTTACCTTTTGACATTCCAAACATTTGGCAATAAAATAAGCAACTCCTTTCTTCATGCTTGGCCAATAATATTGGATTTTGACAGATGCAGTAGTTTTTTGATAACCTGGGTGCCCATCATAAGGTACATTATAAATTTCTCTCAATATCATATTTTTCAATTCATGGGAATTTGGTACATAAATTCTTCCCCTGTACTTAATTTCATCATTATCTAGCTTATATTCTTCAATTTTCTGTTGCAAATTACTTTGCTGTAATTTTTCCACTAATTCCTTGTATTGTAAATCTAATTTTGCAGCCTCCAAAATTATGTATTTCAAATCTTATTGGTACATGTTAATGGTTGTAGCATGCAATTCATGCACTCTTCTACTGAGTGCATCAGCCACTTTGTTCTCTTTCCCCTTGATATGCTTTATATAAAAGTCATATTCACTGAGAAATTCTAACCATCTGCTTTGCATAGCATTTAGAGTTGGCTAATCAAATAAATATTTTAGACCATTATGGTCTATCCTCAACTCAAACCCTTTCCCCATGAGGTAGTGTCTCCATTTCCTCAAGGCATGCACTATGGCTGCCAATTCCAAATCATGAGTGGCATAGTGTCTTTCATGCTCCTTCAACTTCCTTGATTCATAACATATAACAAACCCATTTTGACTGAGGACTCCACCAAGTCCTTCTTTACATGCATCTGTGCATACAATGAAGTCTTCATTTGGGTCTGCAATCCTTAGTATTGGAGCACTTTTTAATAATTTTTTCATGTGTTGAAAACTCTTTTCACAATCCAATGTCTACTAAAACTTCACACCCTTCCTTTGTAATGAAGTGATTAGGTGTCCAATCTTTGAGAATCCTTCAATAAATCTCCTATAGTATCCTACAAGGCCCATGAATGATCTTACCTCTGTCACATTATTTGGAATTGACCATTTTCTAATGGCTTCTATCTTCTTAATATCCACTGCTATCCCATCCTCTGAAATGATATGTCCCAAATAATGAATTTTCTTCTGGTAAAATTAACACTTGCTCAATTTGGCATACAACTGATGCTCCTTTAATACTTGTAATACCATCCTCAAGTGTTTTTCATGCTCTTCCTCTGACTTAGAATACATAATAATTTCATATAAAAATACAATGACAAACTTATCTAAGTATTCTCTGAAAATACCATTCATTAAACACATGAAGACAACTGGTGCATTTGATAATCCAAAGGGCACAACTATGAACTTGTAGTGACCATACCTTGTTCTGAAAGAAATCTTGTCGATGTATTCTTCTTTAATTCTTACTTGATGATAACTAGACCTAAGATCAATCTTGGAGAATATTTTTGCATATTTCAGTTGATCAAAGAGGTCATCAATCCTTGGCAAAGGATACTTATTCTTCAGAGTTACCTTTTTCAACTATCTAAAGTCAATGCATAGTCTCAATGTTCCATCCTTTTTCTTCAAAAGTAAAACTGGGGCACCCAAAGGTGACACACTTGGGTTTATATACCCTTTCTTCAGAAGCTCTTTAATTTTCATTTGCATTTTCTTCAATTCTGGTGTACTCATCCTGTATGGAGTCTTGGATACTGGAGCTTCTCCAAGAATCAATTCTATGGAGAAATCAATGTCTCTTTTAGGGGGTAATATTGGTATTTCCTTAAACACATATTCAAACTCTTTTATTAATGCATAATATACAATATTTGACACCTATTATTTAGGTGTATCTTCCATATGTGTTGGAAATATTTGACACCCTTTTTTGTAACATTTCTTCAGCTGCAATGCTGAAATTTTTCTGATGGTTACTGCCCTGAGAATTCCCTGCACTTTCCTTAGGTTCCCTTCCTCATCCAAGCAAGTAAATTCCTTGGTATGAAAGTCTAGGATATAATGATGTTGGTCCAATCAATCCATCCCAATTATACATTCATATGAACCTAAAGGAAAGATGTTCAAATCTGCCCTGGTTTTCAGTCCATTCATGTCCATAAGACATGACTTAACCATCTCATTAACTTTTCTTTTGGCTCCGGTAGCCAGCTGTACCAACCAAGATTTTTCATGCTTGCTTCTTGGAAAATTCAAATTTCCACCATCTTAGTATCTATGTAACTATGACTAACTCTTGAATCAATTAAAATAGAAATGGTTGGGTTGTTGATCATACCTTCCACTTCAATCATATGTGACCAATACTCTTCTTTCTTGTTGTCCAGGGATGCATAGATCCTTGGTACATTTATGTCCATGTCCTCCACTATTTCAGTGTGTTGTACATTGTGAACATACCTCACTTTTCATCTATGTGAGGACAATCTATGAAAATATGATCTCCTTTACAACACCAACATTGAATAGGTGGATGCCTTGGCCTTTGACCCCATATCTCAATCATTCTGGGTTCTCTAGAAGTTGGTTGTCCTTGAGGATTATTTCTGAAGAATGGTGGCTTAGTTCTCTTCTTCCTTTGATCCATCTTGAATTTATTTTTTTCTTCTCAAGATTTTTGGAAAATTGACCTTTATTTTTGTTGATCATATAGGCATTTAGCTCGACTTGTGGTCTCTTCCAATGTTTTGGGATCATCATATTGTATTTTTTCACTGATGAATGACGTAAATCCACTCAAATACCTTTGAATCTTAAATTTCTCATCCTTGATGAAATAAACAAATACCTTTGAATCTTAAATTTCTCATCCTTGATGAAATAAACATACTTTAGCATTTCTAAAAACCTTCTTTCATATTCATTTATGGTCATACTCCCAAGATTGAGTTCAAATAACTCTTTCATTTTCTTGTCATAGTATCTCTTTGTCAAGTATTTCTTCTCAAAATACTTCTTGAATTCCCTCCAAGTAACATTTTTCTCTTTAATGTGTTGCATCTGCACAATATGATCCCACCACATGGATGTCTTTCCCTTGAGTTGATAGATGGAAATTATTCCTTCTACATGAGATGATTAATTATGAAATTGAAAATACTTTCTCATGCCCAACAACCATGTCTCTGCATCTTCATCCTTCTTGTGCTCACCATCAAATGTAGGAGGTTTGATTTTGTTCATTTCTCCTCGTAGCTCATCCACCCCATACCTCATATGCATCCCGATAGGGGATGGACTTGAGATGTTGTGTTCCCTCTTATTGGAATGCCTCAGGGAGTGTTGGTGATGTCTGCTAACACTTCTTGTTCTTGTTTTCTCATCAGGAGACCTGTGACTTCCTGATTTTCTTGAGCCACTCTCCTTATCCAATTTATTTTCTATTTTGTTCAAGATTTGCATTAAATTGATTTTGAACTCCTCTTGTTGCTACTTGGATCTGATAAGCCTTTCATTATTAGTTTTATGGCTTTGGAAATCCTTTTGTAAATTTTTAATGGTCTCTACCATATTCTTGTTTTCATCCCTTTCTTCTCCATGTCCATTGGAGTTTGTTCCTTCAATTCCCAAATCGACATCCATCCCTCTGATCTCATCTTCCTGGTTGTAATTCCCCTGTGCATATTCCATTCCTCTGGACTCTGTGTTGATCCTGATATGATCTAGTTTTTGTTAACTCTGCAAAACGTGTAGAAAGCAAAACTTTGTCAGGCTAATTGTTTCAACAATTTCATGAAAATATGAACCATTCTAATTCAATAATATATAAGAATTATTTCTTCTGATTTCTTGGAAAATTGAATGCCCATACCAAATTTCTGGGTGAATAATTATATTCTACTATCCTATACCTTTCCAATGCTTTATTCCATGCTCAATTCCAAGTCTTGAGAAGAAAGTTATGGTTATTTGAAAATTGTCCATTAATTCTTATGTTCACTCTTCAACTTGGCACAACTCTGTGCTGTAATTATGCATTTTTCACCTACTCCATTGGAGTTTTAGTATAAGCTCAATTTGGTTTCTTCCTATACATATTTTGGACATTCTATCCAAGTTTCACCTCTTTCTCGATTCTGGGTTGCTAGTTACAGCCTGCTGATGTTCTAGGCCAATTTGTGCTTTTGGTCTGGAATGCTATAGGTACATTCTTTGCCATCTTAAACATTTTTAACATGCCCAGAAATTTAATTCATCTCTAGGAATGTATTCTATGGTTCAATAAATTTCCATTTATTTCTCATGTACCTCAATCTAATTCAGAGTAGAAAATTATGGCTCTTCAAAGTTAGTTGGGTTTTACCCTCCATTGTTTGCCCTGTAACTTTCTCATAAAAGCTCCATTTGATGAATGATTTACACCATTAGAAAGCTCTCTCCGGGATATTTAATTTGATATATAGAGACAGGTTTGTAAATGTGTTGAACCTACATAGAATAGATCTAGATAAACAATAATACACACATTTGCAGAGAGAATTGGAGAAAGAAGAAGAAGGAGAGAAAGAATGAAATAATTCTCATTAACCGTTATGAATAATGAATAATTTACACATGATATACTCTGTATAACTCAATGAGTTCGAATTGAGGTGAACCAAGTCACCATAGTGGTGGTCTAGAGTGATCTGGACACACACTAGCAGTTACGAGAGTGAACTCCCACCTATTCTAGTCTCTTAGATAGTTACAGGTGTTCTCTCCTCAAATAAATTGATGGAGATTTTGCTTTTTAGGTGATAGATTATGGTCCAAAAAAATTATTTCTAATTTTATTTAGGTATTTTAGAGAGTCTATTTTCTGTAAATAAACTTGGAAAGAACTTTTGATTTGGTTTTGTCAAGCAAAAGAGAGAATCTCAGGTTTCGGTGGTTTAGGCGAGCCTGAAAAGCGCTCATTAACCATTGAAAGCCTTTGTTCTCAGTAGTTAAGGGTGGAAAGAAAAATCCCAGTGAACCACCGAAAAGATTTCCAAAAGAAAAATGAAAATCCTATGCTTTCGCACTAGCTAGCTGTCAATTGGCGTAATCATGAAGACATAACCGCTGAAAGTCCATGGAGGTGGTAAGAATTAAGGCTCAGTAGAGACACAAGGTGATGAACAGGCTGAGAAAGTTGCAAAATATTATGCCAACTTGCCCTCACCAACTCCTCCTGATGAACATAATCAACCAAAGTCTCAAGGAAAAGCATGATAAAATCAAGGACATGAATAGGGTGCTGATAAGAGAGAACATGAAGCTGTATAGGCAGCTTAGACTTCTGAGGCTAAAGTTAAAAGAGTCTCAACCTCCAACACAGGATCAAACAGGTTTGGAAACTCTAGCCGAGTTAGCTACAACAATGGTGGATATACCACAGTCTTCCACATAGCAAGTTAAAGTTCGCAGATCTGCACGAGGAAGAGCTACATCATCAAAGAGGCCTTGAACACTCAGCAAAGCAGCAACGTAATTCATTTTTGCAATTTCAAACATTTTTAGAAAGTTACAGGTTTCGGTGGTTAACATGCCCATATTTTGCCTCTCTTAACCACCAAAAGTAGAGATTTTCAGTGGTTAAACAGGGCCAGATTTTTATCTCTTAACCACCGAAACCTGTTACATGGCAGCAAGGTCGTATTTTTGCCCAGATTTGACTTTTTCTCAACCAAATATTTCGAGGTTGGTTTCTAAAGATGCATAATAATTAAATACATCAGATTTAAGGTTTTATCTTAATTTATTTAATGTTTAAGAACATGGAAAAGTGAAAATGGTGACCTGGTTCATGAGAAAAAAACTGTCTTTTTTGCCAAAGGTGGAAAATTCGAATTTCCTATGAAGATTCATCAGCCTTGGAAGGTTTTCTACATCTGTCAAAGAGTTTAGAGGATATGAAGTCTATCAAGACAGAGTTTGACTCCTTATATAGGATCTTTTCCTATTTATTTTTTTTACTTTCCATTTTTAGTATTCTAGATCCATTTTTATAGGATCTCATCCAACACTTGTTGTATCTATTTTGATTTGACTATTTTTAGAAAATCTGATCCATCTTTCAAGGATCTAGATTTCATCTTGTAAGGCTATAAATCCAAAGACATTTAGAGCACCAAGGGGTTTGATTTTGAGTTCTATATTCTACCGTTTTGTATGAAATACATTTTCTTTAATATATCAGCCTGCAAGCTTCTTGCATTTGTTATTGTCAGACCCTCCTTCATCTTTGTCTATGCATATGAGTGGAATTCATTCTTTTGTCTTTGTTTAATGGTCCTATGGTAACTGTCATCTTACTTTTGATTGTTAAGAAAGAATCATAAGCATCTTTGGCTAGTTTGTTGACCCATCATATATATGGTTTATGTATGTTTTGGTTCACCGATTGGTTTTCTTATCCATTTATTATACAAATCTGTCTAACAAATAGCTCTTGAAGGCCTTGTATTGCATGAATATAGTTAGACTGTCTTGGAAATACAACCCAGAGGTTAATATATTCATCTTTATCCAAACCCACACCTATTATTGAGAAAATAGTTTCCAAAAAGATTAAGTTACCAGGCATCTTTGACTTAAAGCCTAGGAGAGTTTCCTCGAGCGATAACAACGGGAGTGAACTACCACCTAGTTGAGTTAACTAGTCAACTAGTCTTCAGTTAACTGACTGAACAGAAAGTAGTGAGGATTTAACTCAAGGAATCAAGTCTAATGCGCCACTCTGGTGATGATACCAAGGAAAGGTCGAATTAGCATGGTGATGATCCCAATGTTGCATGGTGATGATCCCAATGCAACATCTAAACTCAACTCAACTAGTCAAATTGAAGTGTGAACTGAAAGAGAATATTCTCCAGGTAAAATATTCTCTCCTAAAATATAGGATAATAGATAATCACTAATTATGACTAATAAACAAATAAAAACCTTAGGAAAAACAAATCCTAGGTGTGTGTGAAGTAACTCCAACACCCCCCCCCCTGAACATCACTATGGTGAAAATAAAGATTGGGTCCCGGAAACAAGGCCATGTTAGGTACCCAAGTACAAAAGATACACTGAAAATAAAGTGAGGAAAGAGGGAAAACCTCATGGTAAAAACCCCCCCTCAAGGTACAACGTATGTAAAAAGAAGAACTACAGTTGCTAGGCAACTGTGTCCTTCACTCCAAGACGACCTCGCAGAAAATGGAATTTATGCTCAGTGAAGGTCTTGGTGAAAATGTATGTCGTTTGTTCTGCTAAAGGAAAGAACTGTAAGTCGATGATCCCATCGTGTACTAATTCTCGGATGCAGTGCATGTGGATATCGATGTGATTCGTCCGCTGCCTCTAAACTGGATCTCTGTAGAAATTTAGAGTGCTCTGTTTGTCACACTAGATGACGATTGGTCGATGAAACTGAGTGCCCAATTAAGTGAGAAAATGTTGTAGCCACATAGCCTGAATGTTTATGTAAACTACCCCTCTATACTCTACCTCGACTGAAGATAGATTGATGGCAGCTTGCTTCTTTCTCGACCAACATATAGGCCCAGAACCAAGACTAAGTGAATAACCAGATGTGGACTTGTGATCAATGTTATTGTCAGCCCAGTCAGAATCAATAAACCCAATGAGATCTAATATAGAGTCTGTTGCATAATGAATCTCAAAGGTGATGGTGCCCTATATGTATCAAAGGATATGCTTTGCATCTTTCCAATGTAGCTCATGCAGCTCCTGCATGAACCTCGAAATTGAGCCAACTGCATATGAGAGGTCTAGTCTGGAGTGTGTGAGATACAACAAGATCCCCACTAGCTGTATGTACAATGCGCTATCAACCAGTGGAGTCTCCCCACCATCCTCAAGTTTGAATCCTGATGGGAAAGGAGTCGGAATAGACTTGTAGTCTGGCATGTGAAATCTCTCAAGGATATCTTGTGCATACTTGGCTTGAGACAATTTGATGCCTGATGCATCCTGACTGATCTCAAGTCTAAGGAAGAAATGTAGTGGACCCATGTCCGTCATCAAAAACATGTCATGAAGAATCATCTTGAATGCAGCAATCGCTAAAGTCGAGCAACCGGTGATCAACAAATCATCAACATACAAAACTAAAAGTAGAAGTGAATCAGCCGTCCTGAGCATGTATACATGCAGGTCTAATTTACAGAGTACAAAGTTCTATGACAATAGGTAGGAGTCCATATTGGAATACCATGCCCTCATAGCCTACTTGAGGCCATAAAGTGAATTCTTTAGTTGACAGACCAAATATGAATCTTGCATAAATACCTAGGGCTGCTCCATGTATATCTCCTCAGAGAGATCGTCGTGAAGAAATGCATTATTCATGTCCATCTGATGGACTTCCCATCCCTTGGATGCTGCAATGGAAAGTGCCAATCGTATGGAATCCATATTCTCTACTAGAGAAAAGGTCTCATCATAGTCAATACCATGAACCTGCTAAAGGCCTTTGGCGAAAATCCTAGCTTTGTATCTACTAATTTGTCCATCCGCTGCACTCTTGGTCCTGTAGACCCATCTACATCTAACAAGTTTCCTCCCAAAAGGAAGAGGAACCAGATCCCAAGTCTGGTTCTCGAGGAGGGAGTTGTACTCCTCTTGCATGGCAGATTCCCAAAAGGGATTTCCAGGAGCCTAACCATAAGACAATGGATCTAAATACTGAACCAAGAAAATATGCCTAGAGGGAAATGGTTCAGTGGTAGTGAGTGCAATAAGAGGCTCCTAAAAATCAAACCTAGTCCTCCTAGTATCGGCTAGATCACCAACGAGATCCCCTGCATCCTGAAGAGTAGTCTGTGTCCACTTGGACCTCTGCTCTGGCTCTGCAACTACACATGGATTCTCTGACTCTGCATCTAAATATACTGACTCTGAATCTGAATATGAATCCTCTGAGTCCTCTAAATCATAACTCTCATATGAATAAGATTCGGCATGTGCATGCTCATCATCTTGGATAGGTGGAATAGTGAAGGTGTCTACATGAAATTGTTGAGGTACATGCGAGACACTTTCCTCAAATTGGACACTGCACTCAACGATGAGCCAGTTTGAGGAAAGATCAATAAGTTGATATCCCTTCACATCGTCGGGGTATCCAACAAAAATTCACTCAGTGCTTTTTGGATCAAGTGCCTTCCTCTTTTTAGAGGGAATCCGGGCCCATGCACGAGAACCAAAAATGTGAAAGTGGGTCACTTATGGTTTAAGGTCGCTCCAAGCCTCATAGGAGGTCTTATCCTAGATAGAACTATGGGGAGACCTGTTTTGAATGTATTTTGGATAGTTAAGTGCTTCGGCCCATAGTCTCTGTGTTAGTGACTTTGCATGCAACATGCAAGATGCCATCTCCTTTAGAGATCGGTTTTTCCGCTCAAAAACTCTGTTTTGTTGCAGAGTGTAGGGAACTGTATGCTGCAACTGAATCCCTGCCTCATGGAAAATATTGTGGATCTCATGATTCACATACTCTCCCCCATTATCATTTCAGAGGACTTTGATCTTTTTTCCACACTGTGTCTCAACAAAATCTTTGAAATATTTGAGGTGTTAAAAGACCTCAGATTTTTACCTGAGAAAGTAGATCCATGTAAAACGTGAGAAATCATCAACAAAAATGAGAACAAACCTCACTTTGTTGATCGATGGATGTGAAAAAATACCCATAAGGTCACTATGGATCAGATCTAAAGGTGTGGAATCTCGTTGATACATTCCTTTGTCAAATTTCTCTTGAGGGTGTTTTTCGAGAACACATCCCTCACATACTCCCTTGGAGAAATGGATGTCTGGTAGACCATCAACTAATATGTGCTTGCTAATTTGTTGCATGTATTTGAAATTAAAATTTCCAAATCTTTCATGCCATATCCTACTACTTTCATCAGCATGAGTAAGAAGTAAAGCAGAATCAGGTTCAATGAATTCAGAAAATGTATACAATCTAGACTGATGATTTACCTCACCGGTAGCAACCTTAGAGTTGGTTATCATGTTGTAGATGTCCACGGCATTTGGTGTGAATATGAATTTATTTCCAGTGCCAAAATTCTTCATTTGATACACAGAGAGAAGGTTGACAGAAAGCTTGGGAACATGCAATACATTCTCGAAGCTTCGGTTGGTGAGTTCAATCCTTCATTTGTCGGTGACTTCAATAGAAGAGTTATCCCCCATCAGAATGGGAGGACCTTTTCATGCATCCAAAGAAGAATATACTTCTTCTGAGGAAGCCATGTGATGTGATGCTCCTGAGTCTACGATCCAAGCATCGGGAGAGGAGTTGATGGCAATCAAGGCATGGCTAGAATTGCCTTTCTTGGAATTTGGATCTTCTAGCTTCTTATTATTTTCACCCTCGGGGATGAGATCTCCAAGGTTGTTTTGTTGAAGTACATGAGACATAATATCTATTTGATTTTCCATGCATGCAGATTCTGAATGGAATCATTTGTGACAGTATGTGCATTTCTCTCATTTTCTTCTCTTTTCTCCTTTGGATCTGGAGGCATCGATGAAGTGTTTTGTGTACCCTTCCTTCTCCGTATGTGCATGAGATTTTTTCCTTTGATTGCGACCATGTTGATGAGCTTGGTTTTCTCTTGTGTCAGGGATTCAATAAATTCCTCAAGAGAAGGCATCTTCCAGGTGGCTCCAGAGGTGAATCTAATAGTATGGAATGTAGATATGAATATAAATAATTCAGGACCAAGATTGGAGATTATGGTGAGAATAATTTGTTTCTCCTCCTTCGATTTATCAACCCCACAAGGATTGTGTTGCGACAATAAATCCTTGAATTTTGTAAAAAAATCTTGGATATTCTCGAAGATTTTTGGATCCAATGTGAGCAGCTCCACCTCTAGCATGTGTCCTCTCATCTCATCCTATTTTCCAAAGAGCCCTTCCAATATGGTCCAATATTCATTGGGAGTCTTACAAGAAGATATATGAAAAAGGAGATCGGGAGAAATAAGACTTCAAATTGTTCTGAGTGCCTTATCCATGAGATTTTTGTACTTGGATTTTTCTATGGCTGATGTCGGATCTGTATATGTATTCATGGTTAACCTATACAAGCCTATGGATTGGATATGTATGTCTATTTTCTCCTTCCATGCAAAATAGTTGTAAGGTGTAAGAATGAATTCTTTTTGGAATTCCATTTTTCCGCTGTCTTCAATCTTTTGTACCTGCAAAACATTTGGGTGTAGCTTTTTCTTAGCAGTTCATTGGCTCTGATACCATGTAAATGTGTTGAAACTACACATAATAGATATATATAAACAATAATAAACACATTTGGATAGTTGGAGAAAGAAGAAGAAGGTGAGAAAGAATGAAAGAATTCTCATTAACTATTATGAATAATGAATAATTTACACATGATATACTCTGTATAACTCAATGAGTTCGAATTGAGGTGAACCAATTCACCATAGTGGTGGTCTAGAGTGATATAGACACACACCAATAGTTACGAGAGTGAAATGCCACCTATTCTAGTCTCTCAGGCAGTTACAAGAGTGAACTGCCACCTAGTTGAGTTAACTAGTCAACTAGTCTTTAGTTCAGAGCATGTCGGAAGAACCACAGTGACGGTGCTTTTTAGAGCTTGTCGACGTTTCGGATCCACAACAGGATCCATCTTCAGGACAAAAAAGCCTGAGGAAAAATAAGAGAGGAGCCTTTAATAAATAGTGAAAATTGAACCCTAGGTTTGGCGAGGTTTAACAAATTAGGTATTTAATTAATGAAATAAGATGATAACCCGATGGTGTTAAATAGTTACCTGACTGAATAGAAAGTAGTGAGGAGTTAACCCAAGGAATCAAGGATAATGTGCCACTCTGGTGATGATACCAAGGCAAGGTCGAATTATCATGGTGATGATCCCAATGCAACATCTAAATTCAACTCAACTAGTCAATCTGAAGTGTGAACTGAAAGAGAATATTATCGAGATGGAATATTCTCTCCTAAAATATAGGAGACTGGATAATGACTAATTATGACTAATAAACAAATAAAAACCTTAGGAAAAATAAATCCTAGGTGTGTGTGAAGTAACTCCAACAAGGGTACACTCTATTATCGTGTTTTTTTAGTAGTTAAAAACGTTGTTAAGGGCCTCAAAAATGCTCTACAAAAAGATGGCATTCAAACAATATAAAATGTCATGGAAATTCGTTGGTTTTTTGTTGTTGTTCACCATCCAAACGACTTCACGTGCACAAATTTCAACATGTACACCCACATTTAGCATGTGCAGAAACACCACAAGGTAATTCATGCTCTGTGCACTTATATCCTGTAAATGTGTTGAACCTGCACATAATAGATATAGCTAAACAATAATACACACATTTTCATAGAGAATTGGAGAAGGAAGAAGAAGGAGAGAAAGAATAGAAAGAATTCTCATTGACCATTGTGAATAATGAATAATTTACACATGATATACTCTGTATAACTCAATGAGTTTGACTTGAGGTGAACCAAGTCACCATAGTGGTGGTCTAGAGTGATATAGACACACACCAGTAGTTACGGGAGTGAACTGCAACCTATTCTAGTCTCTCAGGCAGTTACGAGAGTGAACTGCCACCTAGTTGAGTTAACTAATCAACTAGTCTTCAGTTAACTGACTGAACAGAAAGTAGTGAGGAGTTAACTCAAGGAATCAAGGCTAATGCGCCATTATGGTGATGATACCAAGGCAAGGTAGAATGAGCATGTTGATGATCCCAATGTTGCATGGTGATGATCCCAATGCAACATGTAAACTCAACTCAACTAGTCAAACTGAAGTGTGAATTGAAAGAGAATATTCTCTAGGTGGAATATTCTCTCCTAAAATATAGGAGATGGGATAATGACTAATTATGAATAATAAACAAATAAAAACCTTAGGAAAAAGAAATC